>PVLC010003575.1:14794-39148 GCA_004027655.1 Graphiurus murinus | reverse complement strand
CCCATTATTTTAGATATCATTAAGAAAGAAAAATATACCAAGAAGACTAAGGCTTTGTTATCACTTTACTTTATATGAATTGATAGAATTCTCTAAAGGCCCTGCAAGTGCTCTTTGAGTTTTTTCCCTTTGTCTTAACCAACTTGAAACAAAGAATTCAGTCTGCTGACTGTGCTGCTTTAGCTGGCGGATATCAGAACTAAACAACAGTGTAAAGAAACCTACTGTTTCCTACAGTGCGTTTGCTTGGCTTGAACTCCCAGGCTTACAGCTGGGCATTGTGGAACACACCTGTAATCCCAGTACTTGGGAGGCTGAGATAGGAGGATTGCAGTTTTGAGGCCAGCCTTTGCAACTCAGCAAGGCCCTCATCAACATAGTAAGACTCTGTTTCAAATTAAAAAAAATAAAACCGGATGTAGTGGTACACATATGTGATCCTTGTACTTGGGAGGCTAAAGCAGGAGGATCACAGGTTTGAGGCCAATCCCAGCAATTTAGTAAGGGTCTCCGCAACTTAGTGAGACCCTGTTTTGAACTAAAAAATAAAATGGGACTGGGGGTGTAGCTCAAAGGTAGAATACCCCTAGGTTCAATCTCCAATACCATCCACGCCCCCCCCCCACATACACATACAAACACAAAATAACAATAAAAAAGCCTCCCAGTTTGACAGTTCAGGGGCTCTTTAGCTTGGAAAGAGAAGGATAAAAAAAGAGAAAGAGCTCTGTCCTCAACAGGGCAAAGGATTGGACAAGAGTGGTAGCCTAATTCAAAGATGTCAGAAAACACTGGACATTTGTAAAATGACTTCAATTGTAAAATGCACCCTGATTTCAGAGATGTTAAGATATGAAAAAAATGTACATCTTAGAATAGGAGAAATAAGGTGTGTGTAGGGGGCTTTGTAATGTTGCTAGATAATTACTGAGTTTTTAAGGCAATGAAGCCACTTAGACCAACTCTGAATGTGCTACCAAATTATCCTGTTGACAAATTACTCCTAGTTATTTCAACAACTCCCTGATCTACTAGTAATCAGTCTTTAGTTATGATTTAAAATAAAAAATTATGGAACCGTATTTCATGAGGGGAGGGGAAGCGCATGCTGACAAAGTGTGTCAGAGAATGAGTCTCATTTTGAGGGGACAAGCTTTCAAGGTTAATACTAAAACCATTTGGAATTTGGAGTGAATAATAGGGGCTCAGACCCAACTTTGAGAGTCATCTGTTGGTTTAAAAGATCATCTGGATGAGCCACAGACATCGGAGCCTAGAAAGAAAGGCCAGTTGGATCTAAGTGGTTGGTATGTGGATAGAAGATACACTATCTATTTTACTTTACTTGGGACTCATGTACTGCACTGACTTTGCTCAGATTTTCTCAAGCTGTAGGATCATGAATGACATGATGAAGGAGGATAATGATTTATGTTTTCTCATTTTCAACCCTACCACAATTGAATAAAGCTATCCTGTGCCTAAGACTCAGTTGGAGGGCTGGCTAGAAAATGTTCATTCCAGGCCTCGATCCCAGAAATGTTGCAGTTCCCTAAATGGGAAGGGACCTTAAATATATTTTTCCAAAGCTTCCTCAGTCATTTCTAATACAGACGGTGCAGGTGCCACATTGTGAGAAGCATTCTCTCACAGTTGATGATAACTTGTTTTATTTTTATCCTCCCTTCCTAGCACCCTTCAGTTAAAATTTCCTTCTTTCTCTAAGAATCTACAGAACCAGAAAGACCCCCAACCACCCACCACCATGGGAAGTCTTCTTGTGGAAGATTGGAAATATCATCGTTGGCCCAATTTGGGTTAGATGGATGTATATTAACAAACGTTTTTCTTTGCATAGAAATGTTCTCCTTTCTTGAGGTCTTCATAGATTCACACTTGGGTGGCAAACTAAGTACTTAGAAGTATCTCGCATTATCCATTGGATCCAGTCACTGTAATGTGAACAACTTTCCCACCTGAAATGCCCCTTATTTTTGAAGGCAACTAAAGATACCATTCAGGCTTGTCTGAAAGAAAGAAAATCCACTCATGTGTTAAATTGTTTGCTTGGTAATATATTCATAGAGAAGAAGGAAACATATGATGACATTGTTAATTGGGTAACCCAAACATTTGTGATAATGCTCAAGCACATTGTGCAAGTAACTAACGTGGAAGGGTGTGGGGTGTGAGTGGAAATGTGTCAGCTGGCTTTCAGCCCATTGGCAAAGGCTTGGACCATTTGTGTTGGATAACTTGCTGGTGGGCATAAGAGAATTTGTTTTCCTTCATGAAGGAAATGATGCATGCAGTATTCCATATGTAATTCTTTGAGTAGGAGATAATTGCCCTACACACTAACAACTATTTGCATTTAATTAGCAACAGTTCCTACTGAGTTTTATCCACTGTAATGTTTCTTTTAAGTAAATGTTTGGTAGTATTCTTGTCATATTTAGTAAATTTTTGAAGATGCTGCTATACCTCAGTACTTCCCAAGGGTATCTAAATATCCTAATCAAGCCAGGCGTGGTGGTACACGCCTGTGATCCCAGTACTTGGGAGGCTGAGACAAGAGGATCACAAGTTCCAGGCCAGTATCAGTAACTTAGGCCCTCAGCAACTTAGCAGGACCTTGTTTCAAAATAAAGAATAAAATAGGGCTGAAGTGTAGTTCAGAGGTAGAATGTCCCTGAGTTCAATCCCTAGTTCCATATACATATGCAAAAGTCCTACTTAAGAAAACATTTTCAGCTAAGCATGGTGGCACATGCTTGTAATCCCAGCATTTGGGAGGCTGAGACCAGAGGATTCGGGTTCACAGTCAGCCTCAGCTACCTAGTGAGGCACTCTGCAACTTAGTGAGACCCTGTTTCAAAATAAAGAATAAAAAATAGGGCTGGGATGTAGCTCAGAGGTAGAATGCCCCTGAGTTCAATCCCCAGTACCACCAAAAAAAACCACCAAAAAACATTTTCAAGTTGGAAGCATTGGCACACACCTGTAGTCCCAGTAGTTGGGAGACTGAGGCAGAAGGATCAGAGGCCAGTGGGTGGTAATTTAGTGTTTCAATGACAACAATAACAACAAAAATTTATCCAAACCCTCAGCAACCTAGTAAGACCCTGTTTATAAAAGGGGTGCCTGAAGATTGAATGTAGAATGCCATGGGCCCAATCCCCAGTACACACACACACACACACACATACACACACACACACACACACACACACACTCTCTCTCTCTCTCTCTCTCTCTCTCTCTCTATATATATATATATATATATATATATATATATATATATATATATATTATAGCTAGAGGTTTAACACAGAAGTAGAATACTGTGAGGGAGAGGGGGAGGGGGAGGGAGAGGAGGGAAGAGAGGAGAGAGAGAGATAGAGAAGGAGGAGAAGGAGGATGGAGGAGGAGGGGGAGGAGGAGGAGAAGGAGGAGAAAAAAGGAAAGGGAAGGGTTCACTGTTGTTGAGAGTCTTTCTAAATTGCTGTTTCTGGCCTGCACCTGTAATCCTTCTGTCTCAGCCTCTAAGAACTGGGATTACAGGCATGAGCCACCATGCTCCCTGATTTTGAGTCACAAGAGCAAATGGAATTTGGGACTTGCGTAGGTCCTGTCACCCCTTTCTTCTTCCTGCTGAAAGTTTCCTTTTGCAACAGGAATACCTATCCTCAGCCTGTC
This sequence comes from Graphiurus murinus, assembly GCA_004027655.1. Lineage (NCBI taxonomy): Eukaryota > Metazoa > Chordata > Mammalia > Rodentia > Gliridae > Graphiurus > Graphiurus murinus. The sequence continues at coordinate 35,449 of PVLC010003575.1, read as the reverse complement.
CCACCATCCTTGTTGGAAGTGCATAACTCATCTTGTTTCACAAGTTCACAGCTAGAGAGGAATTTTGCCTCAGAATGAATCATGCTTCAAGCCCTACTCATGCCTGACATAGAAGATTTTTAGTTGTAACTTTGGACTTTAGGTTTAGAAGTGATGCTGGAATGAGTTAAGGCTTTTGAGGATGTTGGGATGGACTGAATTGACTTTGCATGCAAGAAGAGCATGAATTATGGGGGCCAGTGCCAGAATGCTATGGAATGAGTTATGCCCCACCCCATTCAGATGTTGAATCTCCAACCCACAACTTGACTGTATTTGGAGATGAAGTTTCCAGGAGGTAATCCCGGATAAATGGATAAGGTTCTGATATGAAAGGATTAGTGTCTTTATAAGAGGAGAAAGAGATTGCTCTTTCTCTCCCTGTGCATGCATTGAGGGGAATCTAAAGAGATGGTGGCTGTGTACAATCAAAAACAGAACCCTCACCAGAAACCGAGTCACTCTAACTATTCATGTTGGGCTTTCTAGTGTCCAGAAATATGAGGGAACAAACTTCTATTGTCTAACTACCCATTCAGTGGTAAATTGTTAAGGTGCTTCAGACACTTGGTTCCATCCAAAATTTTACAAAATATGAAGCAGGAATGAGGTGACTAGAATGTGTGTTGTAAAGAAGGCCCTGCCGCTGACATGCATAGGCAGCTAGTGTGTGGTGGACATGTAGGAGAGGTGAGATGCTGTTACAGCAGATGGCGGGAGATGGGCTGAGGCATACTGGGAACACTTGACCTCAATCATTTGGTGTCTGAGTGGCCAAGACCCCAGATCAGGGCCAGGACAAGATGCTACAGGAAGACTATGGTCTCTGCTCCCACAGCCAATGAACAATTTTGGTCTCATGTAGAGCATCCTGCTGACTTCTGGGAGAAGCCATCCACACCCTGAAGGGAAACATGAACCTAGATGCACAGGCCACAGAATCTGGCAAGCACAGGAATTTTGCTTCTACTTCTCTCATGAAGAGTTGTATATAAGATGAGGGGTATCTGGGGAGTGATTGATAAGGGGTCAGAGTTTGGACTTTAGGTGTCTGGAGATTTTATTGTCCCATCTCCAGGGTCTTTTTTTTTTTTTTTTGGCACTGAGTATTGAAGCCAGGGTTCTTGCTACCTTCAAGCTACACCCCCTTTTTATTTTTTATTTGGAAATAGGGTCTCATTAAGTTGCTGAGGACCTTGCTAAGTTGCCAAGGCTAGCCTTAAACCTGCGATCCTTCTGTCTCAGCCTCCCAAGTAATGGGATTATAGACATGTGCCACTGTACCCTGCTTCATGGTATCTTTATACCATCCCTGACCCAGACCTCTCAGACCATGGTTTGTGTTCCAGATCTTGTTTCCTTTTTATTCTTACTGCATCTTTCTTTCCCACAAAGGTCTGAGCCCATGACTGTGTGCACACTCCACTCTCTCAATATGTTCGACAATGGATTTGTCCTGGTCCCAGTCCTTGGCCAAGGAGTTGACAAACTCACCCTTGTAGATATATTAATGGATTTTCAGAGGATGAGTTTTTATATAACTTATTTACATTTTAATAGAGAGCCTTCAGGAAGCAAAGCCTCAGAACATGAAGGGGTTATTCTACTGACACATATTCAGATCATTTTTCTCTAAGATTAGGCAACTGTCTCATTGACTTAAAGTCAAAGATATAAATAAAACAAAAGGAAACCAGTTATTTTCCAGGTGAGAAAAAGCTATGAAGGAGCTCAGCACACAAGTACCTGCATCCTATCCCTTCCTGCTCCTATTCATTCAAGGACCACACACACACACACACACACACACACACACACACACACACACACACGGAGCATGCCAATGCCAATAAACCAGGTATGGCAGTACATGCCTGTAATCCTTGTATTTGGGAGGCTGAGACAGAAGGATCACATTCTTGAGGCCAGCCTTAACAACTTAGCAACACTTTCAGCATGTTAGTGAGATCCTGTTTCAAAATAAAAATTAAATTAAAAAAAAAAAGGTCTGGAGCTAGTATGTCCGTGGGTTCAATCTCTAGTGCAAAACAACAACAACAACACAAAAAAAAATTGAGAGAGAGAGAGAGAGACAGAAAAAGAAAAAGGAGCTTATAGAGTCACTTTGCCTATAATGTATCTACCATTTATCCTTTACTTTGGCTTCTGCTCACAGCTCTCACCCTTTATGCAGTTCCAACTCAGGTCATCAAGAACTTCTGTTTTTGTTCTTTAATCAACACTTCTCAACCCTTCGACTAGGAGAAGCACTGCACACTGTTAATTATTCTTTCATTATTTAAAATAACACAGCCACCAAGAGCAACACCTACAGAAATTGTGTGTCATCTACACCCTAAAGAGAAAGATTCCAGATTATAACTAATAGCTGTAAGAAAATGTCCATGATCCCTAATCCTTTATTCTTCTTGGCCTACATAAGAGGATCAGAAACTATAGCTGTGTGTGGTCAAGGGATAAAGCTAAAAAAAAAAGAAAGAATCCTATCTTTACCCTATCACCTCTGCACAGATGCAGGCCTAAAGGAAACTCCAAGTGGGAGAGAACTATTTTTTAAGGTAAAATTTATCAATCTCAGCATTGTGGAGCTGTTGGAGCAGATAATTCTTTGTCCAGGGTTGTGGGTGGCTGTCCTGTATGTTGTAAGATGATTTGCAGTGTTTCTAGTATCAATTCACTAGATACAGGTGGCATTCCTCACACAAACTGTGACAAAAATGTCTCCAAACGTTCCTGGAAAGTCGTGAGGGCAGAATGCCCACTCTCTTTTGCCACCTCATTCCCCAAATGAGAACAATTGCCATGAGGGAGATGCAGTTTGGTGTTGTAATTATTGTGTTGGACAGGATATTCTAATGACTGTAGTGAACTGTTCTTGTCATTAATGAAGACAGAAGTCACAGGACCTAGAAAAACTTCCTACAGGGAGTCAGAAATTTAAAAAGTTTAAGAAGACACTTTTTTAAAAATGATCATATCATGATTTTGTTATCTTTTTGTATAAAATTTATTATAATTATTTCTTTTTGGTGAAATTGATGAGTATATATTTTACCTTGCCTCCCTGGAGCATTATGTCTAAGTTTAATTATTAATAGAGCCTGTTTTTACTTTCAAACCTATGCCTATTTTAGATAATGAATTACATGATCGCCTACTTATTTTCTCAAGCACAGGCTTGATGAAGAAAGCAATCTCTCCCATGTGCACTGATATCCTCATAGTGCCATTATATAGTGGCCTTATGGTTGACTGATAAGTATTTGTCAAACCTACAGTGAAAACAGAACTTGATTGTATTTTGTATTTTGATGAACAGAATTTTCCTGGCCCCTAAGAAAACATTGACACATTTGTACAGAATTTTTTTTTTCTGTGAACAGTCCATTTTGTTTTTTATTTTGAAATGGGTTCTCACTAGCTTGCTGAGAGTCTTGCTAAGCCACTGAGGCTGGTCTTGAAACTGCAATCCTCCTGTCTCAGCTTCCCAAGTACTGGGATTACAAGTGTGCTTCACCATGCCTGGCTATTTGTAGTCTTTCATGGAAATACTATGGAAACTAGGTGGTGAAGGATATTTCCTATATATAGAAGAACGTAGTTCCAACAAAGTGTGACTTAAAGAGCTATTGTAGTTATGAGCTTTGTTCCTTCATCTTTCTTCATGCCATCCCTCAGCACTACTCCTGAGTGTGCACCGCCACACATACAACACTCAAACTCATATGCTCTCAAAACAACTTTCACAGGCTTTATCTTACCTTGTCATTCTCAGGTTCCCATTTTTGGGTTACTTGCTGAATAAATCGAAATCTACTCTTCCTTTAGGAGTTAGCATCGACCATCTGTAGTAAGGCTGATGGAATCTACAGCTTGATTTTTGTTAAGAACAGGATGGAATTATTGGGATGCTCTCATCATTGATTCGAAGAAAGGCTTATAAGTACATATCTATTTGAACTAATAGCCTAGAAATTCCATTACTCCCCTGGAATCAATGATATGGTTCCTTCCAAAAATAATGGTAGACGGAAGGAAATACTTATACCAAGTAGGATTGACAACCAAATAATGTTCTTTTCCTGCTCTGGCTAGTAACTTTCACTAGTATTAATTTCTCATACCCTTGTGAATCAGGACTCAGCTATTATTGGACTCATTGTATACTTGAGTATATGTGATTCTGAGAACTTAGAATTTAAACAGGTCTTATTGACTGAGCCATTCTGTCTTCCAATATTTCATTAGAGTCTTTTGACCAACTAAAGGACAAAAAAATATATATATTCTAACAGATTTATTGTTTAAATGTGAGGAAATTTTTGTGAATTTAGACAAATTAAAATTTTTAGCTGCAAAGGGGAGATACAAGAGTAACAACCTCAGAGGACTTTTAAATAATGAAAACTAATTTGTATATACAAAACTTGGCTAAATCTGGGCATACAGTAAGACTTCAGCAATTTTAAGTACAGAGAAATAATGCATTCTTATATTTGTAAATTATTTTAAACATATATAAGAAATAACTTAGAAACATTAATTGTTCTGAAATATTTGTTTGTTTTATGCAGATGTCAGGTCTTAATACGTTACTTTGGCAACATTGTGGAAGATACCGTAAAGAACTTGTAGAAATACCGTCTCTGCTCCATCCATTTCCTTCTTGGTTAAGTTAGAGAGCACCAAGCTGTGAGACTCTACCTGTAAATGCAGTAGGAATCTGGAGAAGAAATTTTTGCTTGACTTTGTAAGAACTGGAGAATATTGAGAAGGTGGGAGGAGGGGTAGAGCAGAGCTGACCAGAAGTAAAGGTGTAAAGATGTGGCTGAATGAGGAGGATCACAGGTTGGAGGCCAGCCTCAGCAATTTGGTGAGACCCTCAGCAACTTAGCAAGACCCTGTTTCAAAATAAAAAACAGATAGGCTGGAGGTGTAGCTCAGAGGTAGAATGTCCTTGGGTTCAATCCTTAGTGCCAATTAAATAAAATAAGAGGTGAGGAGCAGAAAGGCCCCTTGGGGAGAAGAGAGAAGCAATTTGACAGAGGCGAAGACGAAAACACTGTTTGGGTGGCAACTCTATTAAATTGGACACAATTTCCTTCTGGGAAATTTGAGAAATAAATGCATAAACTAGCCATATTCAGCTCTGAATTGGTTCCCATTTTCCATTCTTTACAGAAGCAGTTAGAGTGGTTAAGGAAGGGACTGCACGAGAAGAGCATAAACAATGCATAGTCTCCATGGTGGGTTTTCTTCATCTCAACAATATCTACAAAAATGCAAAGGCCCTCCCCCTGGAATGTTTCAGATTTGCACATGAAATGACCAAAAATGGTTAAAAATGTTATTTGACTACTCAAATTCAGTTGAAAGTGGCCTCCTTGGCTACCTTTTGACCTTTGCTTCCACCAGACAGGCGGGGAATCTTTATTAGACTGATTAGACTTCTTTGCCTACCACTGATGTCTTCAAATTTTACTGTAGTTGAAAAGTTTATCTTTCTTTAGATAAAATTTTAGAGAGATTTTAATAATTTGTAAGCCTGTTTGCTTACTATCTTATCTATGCTTTCAAGTTTCCTTTCCCATGATTTATAACTCATTTAAAGTGCACAATTTGGTAGCTTTTAATATATTCATGTCATTGTAGCAATACCACCATAAGGAATTTCAGAACATTTTCATAACTCAAAGAGAAAACGCTTTAACCATCTCCACCTGCTTCCTCCATTCCCCAACCAGCACACTGGGCAATCACTTAACAGCTTTCTATCTCTATAGATTTGGCTATTCTAGACATTTCATGTAAATGGAATCAAATAATATGCAGCTGGCTTTTTCCATTTAGCATAGTGTTTTCAGGTTCATCCATGCTGTAATCCAGACTGCTTCTTGTGACTTTAATCTCTATATCCATATGCTTGATAGCAGATGGGTCTTTTTGAATATCTCATCGGGACTTCTAAATTAATCTTTTATCCCTCTCCATTCCAGGTTGCCTCTCCTCCTATATATTCTAACAGGGTGAATGGCACATCCTAATAAGAAATCCAATAGCCATATGAGGCTTGTTTCATCTCTTACACAGTCCATCACGAAATTTATTGATTCAGTCCCTAAACATATAATGACTCTGTTCCTTCATTGCCACTCTCAATGCCTTGGCCTTAGTTGAAGTGGAGTCTTTGTGCAGTCGCCTCTGAACTTGTCACTCTATAGATTACCCCTTTCCCCTCTATCTATTCTTCCTGAGGCTGCCAGAAGGTCTGCTCTTAAGCAGAAATCAAAGGCTATAACCCCTCTGCCTAAATTCTCTCAAATGCAAACTCCTGATCTTGGTGTTCCAAACCTTTCACAATAAGACCCTAACAATCTCTCAAAGCTTTCTCTTTGACTGATTCCGTCTGAGTAAAGACACACTAAAATATGTAGACATCTTCAGATAAGCCATGGGTATAGTCTTCTTCCTATCCTCACATCAGTTACTTCTGCCTAGACTATCCTGTCTTTAGGTGCTTTTGTGATCTGGCTAAATTCTACTACAATTCTTTCCTTGATGAACAAGTAAATAAACATGTATTTTAAAACATACAGTCATTTTAGTTCTTTAAGATGTCTCTGTGCTTTGGGAAGGATTTTCTGTGATCTCAGTTTGATAGGAACTTACTAAGCACCTTGTACTTTCCTTCATAATATCACTGGGCTCTATTTGAAGTGTCCCTTTACTGGTCTGACTTCCTCAGTTTACTGCTGGTTCTTTGATGTATAGAACCACATCTGTTTTACCTTTGTCATCTCAGCACCTTGGTAGTAGGCACTGAATAATATATTGAATGAATGCATGAATTCAGTAAGCTGCAAATATTCTGGGAACCCTCAGATCTTATGATTCAGATTCTCTGTTTCATCTGACTCAAGAGCAAGCAACAGACAATATTAAATACTTGATATGCAATGCCAGTGATCTTCCTATTCCAGTGGCCTTTTTTTTTTTTTTACACCTGTTTTCCTGTTTGCTGCTACCTTGCTTCCCTTCCTGGTTCTCACAGTTTCTTGCTATTTTGCCTCAGATTTGACAAGGATGGCTTCTTAGACTGATCTCCAAAGGCTGCAGGCTTGAACTCACTCTATGGTTTGTGAAGGATATCTGTGTCCCTAGTCTTCATGCTGGGCCCTTCTTGTTCTGTGTAACTCTACAGGTGATTTTCTTTGCAAATGGCTGTACTGGGAAATGCAACATTTGCCTTTTTAATAGCTATTGTTTAATCACTAAAGAAAAGTCCAAGTAGTTTTACAAGCTTTCTGTACATTACTTTGGCTTCTCCTTTTGAATGGCTGAATTTATTAGTTAGACTTTTTAAAGGAAGGAGTTTGGGTGTAAAATGGTAATTCTATACTTGCACACCCCTTTTACCTCACAGAGTTCTAGAATCACTTCTTTAAACATCTGCTTCGGTTGCAAGGAAAATAGCTTTTATGGTAGTACTCCCGTGGGACTTCTCATTCCTCTCATTCAAATGAATGTGCTTGCAGCTTGGGGGAAGAATGAATAGGGCTGTCTTGTTGAGAACTGAATGGGAGAGTGAGTGCATGTTAGGCAAAATAAACTTTTGCTGTTTATATAAAATGTGAAATTCTGTTTCAAATATAGATGATGTTTCAAAGCTACAGCTGATTCTATCTTAATCAATTATCAAAAATTTTGATGCTTTTCCTTGTCATTTAACTTGTATAGCTTCAAAATTCCTTTCATTTGGTAATAGATTAACATGCGGCTTTTAAATATTTCATACAGTGTTCCCAAATAAAAATTCCATTGGTGATTAATTTTTAGTCTACCATCAAAAAGTTGCACTTTCTGTGCTTTTTTAAATCTCTGAGGAGTTTATAGTTTAAAGGTATTTGAAATTTTGTTTCATAAAGCAAAAGGAGATAACTGTGGGGTTGTGAGGATTGGAAGTAGTTACCACACAGAATTGGCTTTAGTTTCAAATACAACATGCTGAAGAAATATGAGTAGATTTTCAATTGTACAAATCCCCTCAGACATTTCCAATAAGGTCAAGTCTGAAGGAAATGAAAGCAAAAGATATCTTGCATAATGAGACATTGTTTATTCCAGGAGATGAATGAGATTCACTGATAGATAATATACCAGATGACTAGTTTGTAATTTGTTTCAGAGATTTCATTTTTGAACTTTTGGAGCAATTTCAAATTCTGAAATTTTTTACACGTGACTTGAGAATTGTTTCCTTCATTATTTTTAAACATTTCTTGAGATTACTATCCAGATATTCTTAATCCTAGAAAAATAAAAAATACCTTTATAAATCTGTTAGAAAAAGCAGTTATTCCTCCAAGTTCTCTTGTATACCTCCACATGTACTGCTTGGAAAGGAGAAAGTAGGATTGAAAAACATAGGTTTACTGTGGGAACCACCCTGTATGGGCTATCAAAATATGAAAATGACCACAACAAACCACACAGCAGAAACCAAAGGGGCTGGTGGAGGGTGAGGGGCACAGCAGCCTCTGCTTCCACTGCTTTTTGTTGATTGTCTAAAGGATGTCTGCAAATGCAACTGGGTGTAGAAAAAGAGCCAACCTGTACTAGTACTTTCATGGCATAACGTATGAATACAGAACACACTGGGAAAGATATTTTATGAGGCAGCAGTCTTTTGATGGAATGCATCCCATAAATTTTATGTATGACTATATAAAAAGAGATAAACTGAAAAGCCAAGTCATTTTCTAAGTTAAGAGCAAAGACTTATTAAAATGACATGTTCTCCCTTTGCATTGGAGTTTGAGCTCTGAGACTAGGCTTTCAAAGAGTTGGGTTGGAGCTTTTCATGTATATTGACAATAGCGAGAGACAGATGTCTTATTTAGCTTCTGAGTAGGTTTTCTCTTTCTTTTGATGTATTATTGTTAAATGCTATTTCCTACCTGTTGTAACATAACAAAAATGGCTGTCAGCAATTCATTTCTTTACCACCAATCATGTCAGCTTGATGTAGGGATATTCACAAAGATTAAACAGCAGGAGCAGCAACCTTGATTCTTACTGTTGATGATAATGAGTATGTTGAATATCAGGCATGAAAGTAGTTTACTGTGGGAACTGAGGATGTTGACAGCTACCCCAGCCCTACCCCCAATCCCTGCCCTGCCAACTCCCAGGTGATATTTCTCAGTAATCTGAATCCCAATATTCCCAACATATATATAATTATTTGCTCATTTACTTAACAAACATATACATTGCAATTACCATATGCCAGGCACTGTTCAAAGTACCTAAGAGAACCTGATAGGATATTCTTCTTATCCTTAATTTGCAATTGAGAAAACAAAGGCAAAGTAATCTGTTATTATTTGTCCAATTACTTGAACTCAGTATGGCTTCAAAATCTATACTCAGAGCTCCTAAGCTACAGACTTCTACCTCTCCAAATGAAGAATTTATACAGTCTGTATTTTAAAGATGAATATAGAGCAGTGATCCAGAGCAGCTCCCATCAAACTGAATCAATTCGAGATGGATCAAAAATTTGGAAGTTAGACCAGAAACTATGAAGCTAGTAGAGGAGGGCATAGGTTCAACACTCCAGCATATAAGCACAGGTAGAAACTTCCTCAACAAGACCCCCAAAGCTCAGGAAATTGAAACAAGAATTAATAAGTGGGATGGCATTAAACTAAAAAGCTTCTGAACATCAAAGGAACCAAGAAGAGTCTAAAGAGAAAGCCCATGGAATGGGAGGAGATCTTTGCCAGTTATCCCTCTGACAGAGCACTAATATCTAGAATATACAAAACCTTAAAAGACTTTACACTAAAAAAAGTAACCCAATCAAGAAATGGGCAACTAAATTAAATAGACATTTCACAAAAGAAGAGATACAAATATCCAATAGATACATGAAAAAAATGTTCAATATCATTAGAAATAAGAGAGATGCAAATTAAAACTACACTGAGATTCCATCTAAACCCAGTAAGAACAGCAATCATCAAGAAGTCAAATAACAATAAATGTTGGTGAGGATGTGGGGAAATAGGAACTCTCCTACACTGCTAGTGCGATTAAAAACTAGTTCAGCCACTATGGAGATCAGTGTGGAGATTCCTTAGAAAACTGGGAATAGATCCACCATATGATCCAGCTATACTACTCCTGGGTATCTTTCCAAAGGGGTTGAAACCAGAGAATTACAGTAATATATGCACACCATGTTCATAGCAGCACAATTCACAATAGCCAAATTATGGAACCAACCTAGGTGCCCATCAACAGATGAAGGGATTACAAAATTATGGGAAATACACACAATGGAATTTTACTCAGCAATAAAGAACAAAATTATGTTATTTGGGAGAAAAATGGAAGGACCTGCAGAACATTATGTTAAGTGAGATTAGCCAAGCATAGAAAATAAAAGGTCATATGTTTTCTCTAAAATGTGCAAGCTAGAAAGTAATTGGAATACAAGAGAGATTCCAGATAATGGAGGAGAAATCTCAGTGGAGTCAGGGAAGTGATCTAAGGGAAGAGGAGGAGGAAGACTGAGGTTCATTAATGGAAAAACTACTATCTACTTTATGTACATATGTGAATATACCTATGTCAATCTCAGTACTCTGTATTGGGAAGGAGGGAAATAGGGAGGCAAGGGGGGGACCCACTAAGTGCTGCGTGCATGTGTGCATGTATGTCATTGTCAACATGATTTACATTATGATGTGAGATTATAATGCACCAAAAAAGCATATTATAAAAAAGTTGAATGTATTATAGTAACGAGGAACAATATATTGGTAGTAATGTAGACATTAACTCTAAACAAAATAAAGTTCTTGTAAAGAGCTAACTGGCTTTCTCGAGAGGAACTGAGAAAGTTCCTCAGAACTTTTAGTGCAGGGGACTAAAATAATTAATAATAATAAAATTATTATTATTGGAAGCTGTAAAAACTCACTCTATGTACCCTACTTTTAGAAGTTAATGGAAGTTCAATCTATTTTCATATTTCAGTTGTACTCGAATTTAAAATGCCAGGCCCATTTAGGGCAGGGTCAGAAGGGCTTCAAAGCCAGCCTATGAAGAGATCAAGAAGGCCTTAAAAAGGCTCTAGGTACATGTAGAAGAGGAAAGTAAGACAGGTGTCCATGACCAAACTTCTGAACAGACTTGACTGTTGAAGACTATTACCTAGTTCTGACCACCTTAGCTTGTTCTTAATTTTACTCATTTTGTTTCCTTCAGTTGTTTTTATTCTATTATTCTTCCTGGTCTTTCTTTCCCTTCTTCTCCTTTAAAAATTATTGCCAGGATTATATGCTTTTATGTGGCAATCTAAGATTTTACTTAATTTTTATTTTTGAATGCTATGTACACAAGCTCTCATAGTAAGCACTCTTGGTGTGATTTAGGCTGCAAACTGATAGTCCAGGGGAAATGAAAAACCGTGTTAGTGTGTGGCTTTGTGTTAGGCGACATAGTGTTATGCCTATATTTCTAACTGAATAATTAGCTGTATCAGCCAGGATAACCTTTTTACAATAATGACACCCCCTTCCAGGGCCCCCTCCCTGTCTCCGCAGCTAAAAATAACAAAGTTTTATTTCTCACTCATGTGACATGTATTTCATAGTTAGAAATTGCACTGAAATGTCTTTATTCTGGACATGGCTTGATAAGGCAGCAGCTTTTGGGAATATATTAGCAGCCATAGCGCAGAAGAAATCTCAGGAGGGTCTTACTTTTGCTGGTAAAACCTGGCTTGCATGTCATTGAGCAGAACTGATTACATGGCTCTGTCCAGCCACCAGGGGTGTGGGTGGTCCCATGACTCTCAGAACTGCAAAATTCGAAAATCAGAAGAATTTATTCAAAGATTGAGATCTCTTTTGGAAAAAGCTGAGTTTTTGTTAACCTTGCTCCCAGGTCTTTCCAGGAAGCAATTGCCTAGAATTATCTTGCAGGTGTTTCCTTTACTTATATTTTGTAGCAAGTTTCCCACATACAGTCTCCCTCTAACTCCCTAATTACCGCCTAGGCCATGCTTAATGTACTTGTGGGGTCTTTTTTCTTATATATGGTTTAAAAGATAAGTATTTTAACCATGTCTGTCAAAAATGGAAAAATAAAAGACAAATAAGTAAGAAAAAAAACCATACATAAACAATAAACCAAACAGGCTTTAAGAATAATGAAATAGCTTTTTTTATGAGCTAAAATGTTTTAGGATGCTTAGTATTGTTTAACTTAGAGAAAAAAAGTCTTTGTCAAAATTTAGTTGATCTCACCTCTCCAACATTTAAATTATTTTCCACTTAGATTTACAGATAAATGTAAAAATAAGGTATATACATATTAACTTTACTTTTCTTAAAACATCTTTTAAGCTTTTAATTGTCACTTAGTTTTAAAAATTATTATTCAATATACAGCATTTATTATAAATAGAGAGTATAAAAGTTCAGCTTTGAAAAGATCATTCCCCCCAGGCAGAATCCAAAATAAACTTTATGTGTGTGAGGTCATTGCTTTTCTTTGTGCTGTTTCAGATATTCTTAAGGATCTTATTTCCTCTGAAAGTTCTCTAGGAACATTATTAGACATTTTTGTACCAGCAGAGTGTTGAATTTAGTTGATTTAGAGATTGACTTTGTTTGCCAAATCAATTATTAATTTAAATGGACTCAAAGTAAATTTTGTTACTCATAAAGAACATTGGTCAGCCTAATACTTTTTGAAGTTCAGGTTAATTGTTTTTGGAATTTGGGGATACATGATTGAAAATAAGATTAATTAAAAGATTTTCCAAGTGGCACTGGACGCTACGGAAGTCAGTCAATAAATAAGTACTATTTACCATTCATTATGATCCACATTTCTGGAGCTGATCTATAGCCTCTGAGAACTCCTATTTCACTTACCACTACTGTGAACAGAACTCTGCATATTTCAGAGAATATTTTTTTAAACCTCTTACTATTAAACTGGGATGAAAAATGGCTATTTTAACCTGAATATGAAGTGTCACACTTTAAAGAATATTAAAATTTAGATGGCTCAATATGTATTGCCAAATCATATGAATGGCCACAGACAGCTGAGTGAGTAATTTTGAGGAATGACAACTCAATGTGTTATTCCTTTCAAATGAAAGCTGTAAAAACTCACTCTATCCACTCTACTTTTAGAAGTTAATATAAGTTCAATCTATTTTCATATTTCAATTGTACCTGAATTTAAAATGCCAGGTTTCATCCATCTCTTAAAGTAACTCTGAGTCTAACCATTTCCCAAAATATTTTCTAAAGTGCAATATAAAATCCTCTTGGGGGGGTGGAGGGGACTAATGGTAGACTGACTCTTGCAGGTTAATTAAAGTATGGATAGTTAAAAAGAGACTCTGCTTAAAACAAGATTATTAAACATTTTGGATAAAGGTACATCTCATAGTGTAGTGCAGTAGGTTCCAATTTCTCTCTCTCTTTTTTTTTTTTTTTTTTTAAAAGAGAGTAGAGTTGAAGTCACAGCATATCTAGGGAAAGGCAAGTATCCATGGGTTGTGCAGGGACATGGTTTTGAGATGGCAAGCCCTTCACGAATTTTGCTCAGGAGGCTGGAGATTTAGCTCAGTGGTAGAATGCTTGTCTTAATCCCCAGCCTTGCACTCACACACTATCGATCAGATATATTACTTACCATCTTTACATTTAAGACAGTTTGATCACAATATACAGACTCTCTAAAGAATTACTTGCTTCTTCTTGTTTTTTTTTCCACATGTACATGATCATCTCTAATATCCTGTGAACTATTTTTTTCTAGGTACTTTTCATTTCTTCCATCAAATTTTCGTTTTTTTAGACAGGCATGGTGGCATGCCTATAATCCCAATACTCAGGAGAGGAGGCTGAGACAGGAAGATCACAGGTTTGAGGCCAGCCTCAGTTACTTAGCAACTGAGCAAGACCTCTGCTTCAAAAATGAAAAATTTTTACAAAAGAGGGGGGGACTATGGTGTAGCTCAGAGGTAGGATGTTCTTGGGTCCAACCCCCAGTGTCAACAACAATAATAATGGTAATAAATAAATGATACTAAAACTAATTTTAGTTTTCTTATTTTTGCATTATAGTTTGTTAAATTTAGATTTCTTGTCCTATTAATTTTTTCTAGTTTGATATTTACACTATCTCTTGATAGGAACATTCTCATTATTTTAGTACTGAAGATATATTCTAGAAGTTCTTGAATCTTTCCCTTTACATATTTTCCTTGCTTTTTTCACCGAGATCTTTGAACTTTCCTTACTTTGGGGAATTAGAATTATTAGAGATGTTATATACAGCTACTTAATATCCTGTGTAATGGTGTTGTCATTTTCTCCCAAGGTCTCAATGATTCCCTTAATGAATTGTTTCTCCCCCACCCCATCCCAGTCAGAATGACTCATGACAGAGGTGCTTCCAAGAGATGAAGGTGTCATTTGAGCAGGTGAAGCACTTATCATACCCTCTACTCTTAGCTGGATGAGGTAGCCCGTCTAATTGACGCTTTCTCTCCTTGGCATCACATCTGAGTTCATTTTCTCTTTACTATCAGGAAAACAATATATACACAAATTACTGGTTATATACCTTTCAACTGTATGTAGCCTCACTGTATTTAATAAATAATTGTGCAATTAATTTTTGTTGATTAACACAGTGAATGACTGGTTTCTGCTCTATCTTCTATATACTAAACCTCTTGTTTCTATCCTTAATCACATGCATTCACCATGCTCTACCCCTAGGTTCTCATATTTGATAACTATCTTAAACATCTCATGCAGCATTTTGTACACAGTGGCCTGCTTTCTCATTGCTGTAATGGGTCGTGAGCTCTAATTAATCTATTAGGGAAACTAATGAGAATTTATTTACTAATAATATGAGGCTTTCAATCTAATTTATTGGTTATTGTTATTGTATACATTTTAATTCTCCTATTTTAAGTATTGTATCTGATAATCTTTCAAGTTAGTTATGATGGAGAATTTATGGGTTTATTCTCTAAGATATTCTTTTGAGGCCATGTGTGGTGACCTTCATAACATCTGTTGTGTAGTTTTATTTGAGCATTTTCTCCTTCCTTCTGTATAATTCCTTTTAAAATATCCTACTGAATGTCTATTTTATGATCTCATGTCTTCGACTTTAGGTTGCTTTTACAATAGGAAGACACTAGAATTACTATAAGAATTCACGCATTTAAAGGATGCTTTCAGCATGTAAACGTGTCCGTTGCAGGTTCATTGCAGAAGTAGTTAAAACATGTGTGTTGTGATTTTGAACAAAGACCTTTCACCTTAGACTCAAGATTATCTGATTATTAAAATACACTCACATCTCAAATCCTCGGTTCTCTCATAATGTCATGACCTTTAACTGCGAGAAGAGATGCAAATACCACTTGTTCTCACAAATACTTAAGCCATTAGAGGAGTATTTAAGACTTCGTTATGCTTTTCTACTTATTCTCATAGGATTAGCTGAATTGATGAGTATCTGATAGTCTTGATGCATTTGGGTAGGAAGAGAGCAAACCTCTCTATTAGCTGTCAAATATATGTCAATATACAGTGCCTTCCCTGTATTTAACAGCAATTCACCAAATCAGAAGCCAGAATTCTGTTCATCTACTTTCAAGTTTGGGGGTACTAGAATACTATGGTTTGATTTAAAAGATCAATGGTCACCTTCTTTGGAAAATGCCAGGATCTTAAGCCACTCTTGTAATTTCAGCTCTCTAAGGATATAAAGCAGTGGTCTTCAACCTTGACTACATTTAGAGATCTTTTTAAAAATGCTGATTCCTGGCATCCATTCCCAGCAATTCTGGGAGGCGATTTTATGGGCACTCACAATTTTAAAAGCTTCCTAGTTGATTTTAATGTGCAACCAGTTTGAGAACCACTGAAGTGGTGCAGTGCTTCTTAAATCCTATGCTCATGTAGATCACCTGAGGATCCTGCAGATTCCCTGCAGGAAGTCTTTGATGGAGGGTCTCCCAGTCCCTCTGCATTCCTGACCAGCTTCCAGGGCAAGGTGATGCTCCTGGTTCATGGACTGCACTGAAGGAGTGCACATGCACACTTTTTCTTTCTTCCCCTTTGTCATAATTTTCTCACTCTCAAAGCTCTGGTGCTTGTTGAATTCCATACCACCTTCCTCTGGGCTTTTTTCTTTTCTGCTTTGCTGTAGGATTTTGCTCACAAGTTTTTCTAAGAAATCATCTTTCTAATAAACCAGATGAACAGGGCATTTCTAGACCCTGTGCCTTCTTTTTCAGCAGTAAGGCCAACTTGCATTTATAGTACATGTAATTGGTGAGTGCCTTAGGCAGGAAGATAAATATAACTCTGGTCACTGTAAGGTTTCCTTCAGTGGTCCCATCTCCCTTGTCTCAAGTTGAAGAGCTGTCGTTTATCATTCCCCAGGGAGTCTTTCATGCTAACTACTGGGACAAAGGCTATCTAAGCCATCCAGCCAACCATCTTCCTTTACAGCTAACCTTTGCTTAATTGCTTGTTGTTGATAATTAGCTCTAATTTACCCCAGTTCTCTTGAATTTCGAAAGCAATATTCAAATATTCAATATTCTGGTTTAAAATTTGTAGCCTTTAGTGTGTGTCTTTCTCTAAGTTGTGAAGAGACTCTTAGATCTCTGACTATGTTAAAATGATGCTTCTCAAATTTTACTGTGTGTGAGCACTGCCGGGACTCCTTATCAATAATGATGGCTCTGGACTTCATAATCAAAGGTTCTGAGTTGGTGTGGGCCTAGTACCTGCATCTTCATCAAGTGGCTCACTGGTGTGATTCTGTTGTAGGCAGTCCGTCCTGGGAAGACACTATAGTTGAGGTGGTGCCTCAGCATTAATGCATATAGGAATCACCTGGAGATCTTGTTGTAGGGCAGTTTCCAGTTTAGCTGTTCTGAGGGTGGTGTATTTCTTCCAAGTCTGGAGGCTATCATAGTCTAAGCCACACAATTTAGATTTATATAATTTTAGTCTCATCCCTGCAGTAAAGACACAAACTTCTTAAGGGTAAAAATCTCAAATCATAGAATTCCCCTCTTGGAAGGGGCCTTGTAAATAAATAATTTAGAGTTCATTTTCCCATGTTCAACCTAAAGGCCCAGGCCCTCAACTCTACCTCATTCTCTATAGAGAAAAAATTAGATATAAATATCTTTTACAAGACTTGGATTTTTTGGTTTCTCTGAGGTTTTAACTAGCCTCTGAAGGCTTTTGGGTCTGCCGGTTCTGCTGAAATCTGTCCCCTTCACTTACAGCTCAGAAAGAGCTAATGGTTGAAGAGCTGGGACAGGGCCTTGGGCTTATGCTGGGCATGCATAGTGGTCATAACATGCCTAGTCCTTGGTTGCTTAAATGAAATGTGCTCCATGGTGCTGATTTCAAAGTTCTTTGGACTTGTAGAGCTCATGAAAGACATAGCCCCTGTTTTGCTTTAGTATTAAACATCAGAAGTTATAAAAGACTGTCCTAGAGATTCGTTGTTGATGTAGATAAGGTTGGTTTTTGCTTTGTGCTTGCTTTAGTATCTATAACACAAGAGGAATCCATCTAAAGTATCGATAAAGTGGCCTCTCTCATGTGGAAAGTACACTTCAGCTTTTAAAAACATTCAGGTAAGATGAAATTCTTTTGCGTCATCATCTGTGGAATTTATCAGTGTGTGGAAAAATATATATACACACATACACTTAAGAAAAAAAGTGAATCTAAAAGCCAGGAATGGACAAAGCAAAAACTTTGGAGCTGAGTAAGGCTGAATTCAATAAAGGTCTTGCCACCTTCTGTGTGACAGGACTCAGTCAATTTATTCTAGCATCTCTAAAGTGATTCTTCTACCTGTAAAATGGAGATAATAAACTGCAAAGGTACACATAGTTATAAAACATGAAAAATATCTTTACTGTAAAATTCAGCAATGAATAATCATTAGCTATCTTCCTAGATTTGTTTTCTTACATACTATAGCTACTGTAAATTCTCATTGTTTTTGCACATTTGCTTTCTCTGAGCAAAATGATTAATTTTAATGAATTTAGTGTATTTAAATCTGGAAGTTTTATGTAGATGACTTTAAAGACATTAATATAAATGGAAGACCATGGTAAAAAACATTCAAAATTATACATCACCATAGGACCGTTTTAATAAAAAACAGGCCAGGTATTCAGAATAAAATTTATGAGAATGGCAAGAGAATTCATTTTTACTTGAGTTATAAAACTGAGCATTATTAGCTTTTTGGAAAGTGATAATTTCATAACATAAATCATTTCTCTGAAATATTTTCTATAAATGGTTGAGTGTTTATTGTTCTTTCTGGGGAATATTTTTGGGCAGTAGAAAAGGTTCCAGTCTACAGTGAAGAGTTTTCTTATTTTACTGTATGCTTTGAAATATAGTAAAATTCCCTGTGCCCATTTCTTTAACCTAGGCATTCTCCAACAGGGGCAGTTTGCCTTCCCTTTGTCCCCCAGGGGACAGCTGACAGTGTATGGGAACATTTGTAGTTACCATGACAGGAATAGGGTGTTACCAGCATCCAGTGCTTAAGGGCCAACAATATTGTGCGGTGTCCTACTATACAAAGGGCAAATTCTCTACAGCAAATTATTAGACTAAAAAACATCAATATTAGCTGGGCGTGGTGGCGCACGCTTGTAATCCCAGCATTCGGGAGGCTGAGACCAGAGGATCCGGGTTCGAGGCCAGCCTCAGCTACCTAGTGAGGCACTCCGCAACTTAGTGAGACTCGGTTTCAAAATAAAGAATAAAAAATAGGGCTGGGGGTATAGTTCGGAGGTAGAATGCCCCTAAGTTCAATCCCCAGTACCGCAAAAAAAAAAAAAAAAAAAAAAACATCAATATTGTTGAAGTTGAGAGACCTGAATACAGTCTATAGACATTTTAAAACATGCGGCACAGTGTCAAACATCTGAGGCTGTGATAGCCTGATCATGAGGCCTAGCAGTAGTTATGGGAACTCTTCTGTTCAAGAGCCTCCACTCTCCCTTGGCTTCATTCCTACTTTTAATTCTCCAAACTTAATGCAGCCCCCAACACCCACTCACACCTGCCCATCCCTTCTTGCTTTTTCTCCTTGGCATCTTATTTTTCATATATCTTTGGTCCACTCCTTACTCTACTGTTAAGTCAGAAAATAATCCTACATGGGACACTTCTCTCTCCAGGGAAAAGAAAATCAGTGGTTTGAAAGAAAATTGGTAATGTGAAGGAACTGCTACTTTAGCCCTGAAAGCCCCCAGTACTCTTCAGAAGCTCATTCCTCCATCCTTTTCCTCAACTGCTTTTCCTTAAGCATCAATATTTAATTCACCAACCAGCAAATGGTGCTTGAATGCCTCCCAGGAGTCAGGCACAATAAATTCTTGCTGTCGAGAAATTTACATTCTAGAAGAAGAGATAAAAATAAACAATATACATAATAAATAAGTAAATTATATACTATACAAGATAATAAGTGTTACAGAAATATATACAGCGGGATGATGAATATTTGGAGGGCTAGGGCAGGAAATTTGCATAATTAAGTAGTTAAGGTTTTCGTCACGGTGTGTGTGTGTGTGTGTGTGTGTGTGTGTGTTACTGGGGTGGGAGAATTGACCCCAGGGACATTCTACTTCCAAGGTTCATCCCCAGCCCTTCTTACTTTTTGTTTTGAAACAGGATCTCACTAGGTTGCTGAGAGTCTTGCTACATTGCTGAGGTGATCCTGCCATCTTCCTATCTCAGCCTCCCAAATTCTGCCACCATGCCCAACTATATGTTTTTCTTAATTAGAGCTTAAAAATAGCCAAATGTTTTTAAGGCCTTAGTATGTGCTGCTTACATTTAATTTTCATAAAACTGCCTGTTAAGTAGATATTACTGTTATCATATATATATATATATTTTATAGATGAGGCTATCTAAACAGAGAGCATAGACAACTTTTCTAGGGTCACAAATGTAGGAAGTAGCAGATCCTCATCCAAACCTAGAAAGTCCCACAGTGTAGCCTCAACTCTAACAGTGTGTTATGTTTAATTTCTTTCTGGTTCTGTTACAACTCAATTGCTGTTCAGTCACTTCATAGACTGTAGAGCACGTTGATTGTACAAGAAAAAGTCCTGCATCAAACACTTACTAAATATGGCAAGGAAGACTTTCTTTGAGGCTGCTATAGTAAGAGAGACAGAACTTAGAAGACAACAAAGACAGATAAAGGTTTATAAGGGGTCTGTAGATGAGAAAATACTAAGAGGAACTTCATCTAATATCAAGGATAGAGCCGGGCGTGGTGGCGCACGCTTGTAATCCCAGCATTCGGGAGGCTGAGACCGGAGGATCTGGGTTCGCGGCCAGCCTCAGCTACCTAGTGAGGCACTCCGCAACTTAGTGAGACTCGGTTTCAAAATAAAGAATAAAAAATAGGGCTGGGGGTATAGCTCGGAGGTAGAATGCCCCTGAGTTCAATCCCCAGTAC
>PVLC010003575.1:0-14694 GCA_004027655.1 Graphiurus murinus | reverse complement strand
AAAAAAAAAATCAAGGATAGGAGGATTTGTGCTAAGTCAATTGAATAGGATTCTTTGCTAAAAGTAGACTCAGCAGGCCAGGAATGAGACAGAAGTCAAGGTTTAGGCCCAGCTGACGAAAGGGCAAGTGGAAAGAACTACACATAATTTAGTTTCTAACTGACACCAAAGCGTTTTTCTCTTTTTCTGGTTTTCATTAGCTTACTCAATAATAAACGGTGCTATCACAACATTGCAAGAATAAAGCAAACACCGGTCTAGAGTTTTCTCTGGAGAGAAAACATAATGAGTAAGTATTTTGCTTTTTAAAGTTACACCTGATCTCAGAAAATGTGCTCATTCTCCCTTTCAAGGTTCACCTTCATCTCTCTTCTTCTTTATGTTTTTTCATTTTATTGTAGTGTGTGTATATGTGTGTGTGTGTGTGTGTGTGTGTGTGTGTGTGTATGTGTGTGTGTTTTAATGGAGATTGAACTCAGTGTATTATACCTTTGAGCTACACCTCCTTCCCTATTTTATTTTTTAATTTTGAAACAGGGTTTTGCTAAGTTGCTGAGGGCCTCCTGTCTCAGCCTCTCAGCCTCCCCCATACTGAGACTACAGGTTTCTTACTGCCTATTGCATGCTCAAGTCTCTCATTTCTTCTTTAACCCCATGACTCACTCTAGACCTCATCCTGTGAGCTTTTCGTTTTCAGGCATCCTCTTTGTAAGACCTTTATGACTTTTGTCCTTTGCTCCTTTAGCTCATATTTACTCCTCAACCATCCCAAATTATGCTTCTACTCCTAATTACCTGAACTCCTGTCCTTGACCTCACTCTGGAATTACCCTGTAGACATGCCTTTCTACTTGAAATTCCCTATTTGAGTCTTTGTATAAGACCCCTACTCTTATTTCCTGGGACATGCTTCTATGGTGGTATTCTTCCTGCCTTTCTAACCATTCATTTCTTAGCCTCTTTTGTTCCTGACAAAGTGATAGTATCCCACAGGGGTCATCCTCGACTCTTTTTCCCCTCAAGCTGTCTCATTACTTTTCTTGTGTCCCTGTCTTACAGATCTGTATCTCCAGCCAGTTACCTCCTTTGACCTCCTGATTTGTGTATTAGCCTACCACCTATTGGACATTTCTGTAGATTCTTCACATCTCAAAGTAAACTTCCCCTGCCAATATATTCCTCCTCAAGTCATTCTTAGCTTGGGGATTGCCCCCACCATTCAGGTAGCCACTAAGAATACATATGTACTTGGTCTAGTCTTACTCATCAGAGCCACTCAATAGATGAAAGTTATTAACGTAATCTTCCCACAGCACTACAATAAAACTACTACTGTTATTAATATTGCATAAATTATAGAAGGGATAGAAAGTGATTAAATCACCTGCTCAGGGTCATTTTTTTTTATTTCTCAAACAATAGTTTTCCATCTTATAATTCTCCTCCATCTCCCACTGCCTGTGTTCAGATTCTCTTCTCATGAGACCTATTATAATAACTCCTGTTGGGTCTTATTGTAGTGGTAGCCCAACCCCCTCGATCCACCTATATTCTGGTTGGGACAGAGTAATCTTTATGAATTTTGACTCATTTGTGATGCTTCCTTTCTTAAAACTCTTTAGTGGCTTCCATGTCTCACACCTCATTCCAGAAACCACAGTGTGACCAGGTGAGACCTCCAGAGCTAGCCTGCCTGCTTTGAACTCATCTCCATGCCCCTGTCTTAGAGTTCATGGCCAGACCATAATTAAGACCATGGCGACTTAATTCTCAAATGTGTCATGCCCATGCCTTTATTCACACTGCCTCCTCTACTCAAGATGTCCCTTTTTTCTCTGTCCTCCTGAGGGACTCTCACTCATTCTTCATGGCTAACAAAGGTCCCAACTACTTTGGAAAGCTTTTCTACCTGAATTCTCAGGAACAACTGAGTGGCATTTCCTCCCAATAAGCCTCACATATGCATTTAATATAGCATCTTTAGTAGTAAAGTTGTCCTAATTTGGGTATCAGAGCATTTCAAAGGTTAAACTCTGGGTTTGAGTCCTTCACTCAACTCAGTTGCATTGTCCCTTTGGGCAAATTATTCTTCCTCTCATCCTAGAACACAGGAATCAAATAAGTTACTGAGATCATTAAGTGAGACAACCTCAGAAAGTGTTTGGCATATCAGATTATGCCCCCTTCCTGCTCTCAACAATTAAATGGGTTCCCTTCATAAAATTTAATCTGTTATATTTGCTATCTAAGTGCATTCAGCTCTGACTTCAGAGGGAGAGAGTTCAGAAAGTGAAAGACAAACGCACTTATCTTTGCCTTTACAGTCCATTCATGATCCAGCCCTTGGCTATATTTCTGACCCGATTTCCCACCATTCACCTTGGCTCTCTCACTTCTTACTTCCCTGCAGTCTCTCTTTTCCTTGCCTGTGGCCATTGTGTGGCCATGTCCTCCTTCTGGATTGCTCTCCCACTAATAGCCAAGTGGTTTGTGTCTTTTTCAGTGAAAACTATTGCTCAAAGGTCACTATACACCTAACTTAAAGTAGACCTTCCCCTTCTCTTTATTTCCTTTTGACCTTCTTTAATTTTCTTCATCAGACTTATCACTGCTTGACATACAAGTCATTCTTTTACTTTTTGTGGGATTTTTTTTCCCTTTACCGTGGCTTTTTTCATTTATTGCAATATAAATGCATAATTGTAAAGACGTTGTTTTACTTATTTACTGCTGTATCTTCACATCTAGAATAATGCTTCAATTATAGTAGGCACTTATATATATTTTTTGAATGAATAGATGAGTAAATTAGGGAATTATACTAATATTAATAGTTTTCCTTATTAGATGTTTTCTGAAGATTTTGTAAATTGTGTTCCCTGGAGCCTTAGGAGTTTACTCTGACATCCTTCAGGGTCCACTTGTCCTGGTTTGGGGGTTAGAGTTCCAATTTTATTTGTTGCATATATCGATAATAATGGTTTCACTGCTAAAAGTCTTTGAAATCCATCGACATAGTGTAATTGCCAACACATTCACCAAGTCACTTAGTAAATGGTTGCTGGATAAATGAATCAGGTCGAAAAAAACTTCAAGAAATCTTGAACTGATATTCTGTCAAATATCCTACCCATAATAAAATATTTCAAGCAACCTTAAATTTTATTTGCACATCCTTGCAAAACTAATTTAGATTTGATTAAAAATTAAAGAAAATATTTAAAAATGCTTTTTTAATGCACCCTAATAGTTTTTCTGCTGTTGTGGTATTATTTTTATTGTTTTCCTGGTATTATTAAGTAGTCAATGAATACTTGTGCTAGATATGGAAACAGTAAGCACTAATTAAATTAAGAGCCATAATATAATTGCTTTATTATTATTAGCAAACTAAAAGGTGGTGATTCAACATTCTCCATATCTTATTAAAGTATTCTTTACTAAAAATATTTTACTTTTTCAAGATATATAGTGATACTTGACTTGAATAAGGTTGACTTTTTACTTGTATCTGATGATTCTTTTGAAAATACTGCATAATTATGCTTGATTAACATATAATTAATGCAAACAAACTCATTTTGTTTGACAGAATTAGGACTGGCCACAGTGAACTATAACTTTAAGTTTATTTTACTTATTTTATTTAGTGTAATATAAAGCTTCAGTAGTAATTATGAAAATTCTATTACCATAAAGTATTAAAAGGGATTCCATATTTTAACAGAAAGGTGATTTCTGGGTTTTGTGACTGGATACTCATTCTTCAATATTGCTCCACCATTGTAATTAATTTCCAAGAAAAAGTTTTGATTCTCTGTAGGTCCCATTTCCATTCTTCTTAAGGGAGGGGGGTACACAAAATGGTGGTGATGATGATGGTGGGAATTTGAGGGGGAAGTTGAGAATATACAGAAATCAGGGTGAAAATGGATTGCATAATCATTGTAAAAAAAGATAGAAGCTAATTCTGACCATGAAGCAAGATTTGGGCAGCTTTATCCAATGGACACACTGAATAGAATATTTTGAACTCAAGGTTTTGATTATTTTCAGATTCTGGAGACATATGCCATTGGAATTAAACATGCCATTTCTTTCAGTTTTTAGTTAGTTCACCCTGTGATTAGCTTTTGAGAACTACAGACTTAAAACCTTCCTACTGACCAATGTCAGAAAAAACATATTTACACACAAACACAGATTTTTCACTTTAAGTTATGTAACACCAATGTCAAACAATGCAATGGTCACATTTTAATAAAGCGTATAGCAACAGTATTGAGAAAGATAGTACAAGGTATAGATATTTATGCTTGAAAAGAACTTACCTACTTTGAACACCCCTCATTTATAGATATGGAATCTGAGATGCAGACAAGGCAGTAAATGCAAAGCCATACAACCCAAATTATTAGTGAGAGTCTAGCACAGTGTTCATCACTGACTATATAAGGGATATCTAGATATATCATTTATTTAATATTTATATATCCCTTTATTCCAATGCTTATTTATTTTGAATTTTTGAATTGTGTGTGTGTGTGTGTGTGTGTGTGTGTGTGTGTGTGGTACTGGGGATTGAACCCGGGGCATTCTACCTCCTAGCTATACCCCCAGTCCTATTTTTTATTATTTATTTTGAAACAGAGTTTCACTAAATTGAGGAGAGCCTCACTAAGTAGGTGAGGCTGGCCACAAACTCGGATTCTCTGGTCTCAGCCTCCCAAGTACTAGGATTACAAGCATGCGCCACCACGTCCAGCTTATTTTGAATATTTATTTATTTATTTATTTATTTTTATTATTATTATTTTTTTGCGGTACTGGGGGTTGAACTCAGGGGCATTCTACCTCTGAGCTATACCCCCAGCCCTATTTTTTTAAATTCTTTATTTTGAAACCGAGTCTCACTAAGTTGCAGAGGGCCTCACTAGGTAGCTGAGGCTGGCCGCGAACCCGGATCCTCCAGTCTCAGCCTCCCAAATGCTGGGATTACAAGCGTGCACCACCACGCCTGGTTTATTTTGAATATTTAAATGAATGGATTCATAATATATTTTAAACTCATATCCCAGTATATATAAGACATGGATGTGAACCTTTATTTAACCCAATAAATACACTTAAGTTTATATATTTTCCTATGAATATATCCTTGCCTACATCCCATAATACTTTCATTCTCTCCTTTTCAAAAGTTTTAAATTCATTATCATTTGTTTATTTTGTTTTCTTTTGAGTAGTATTATTTAAGGTTGTTTTAAAATTTTTTCTTATTTTCATATGTTGAGGTTTAAGATTAGACAAGTTTTCTGCTTAGGGAAATTATTTGATATTTTAATGGCCAAATACATAATGCATTTCTGTAAACATTTTGTCATATTATGTTTCCTGATTTCAAAGGACTGGTGTAGGTGTGTGTTCAATCATATCTGTTAAGCTATCATGCATCTTTATTTTTTGTCTATTTACTTATTTTCTATTTACTTGGGCTCTTGTTTTTGACAAGTATTAAATAGCATCCCCCAGTATTGCTGTGGATATGTCAAATTCTTCTTGTATTTATATATAAATGCTAATGAAATATTTTAGTGGATTATATATTTAGTTGCCAACTATACCTTCCTGTTCTTGAATTTAATTAATATTAGTATTCCTACATTTCCTTTTTTATTTTTTTCACATTTGCCCAGTGCATCTTGTCTATACCTTTATTTCAACCTTTGTGTGCTACTTTGTTTCACATATATTTTACAATCAGCACCTGATTAGATTTATTAATTTATTTATTTTTGATTCATGGCATCCTATTATTTCATGTTTTGTAGTTGCCATCTTCATTGTTCCTGATGGATTCTTCTTTATTTGTACTTTTTTAAAATGATTATTTTAAAATTTTATATTTTCTTCTGTGTCATTTAGATTTTACTTATCTCATTTTTGTTGTTGATTAGCCTCAGAAAATTTAAACATATATTTAAATGAATATATATATATATGTATATATATATACACACACACACACACACACAACTGGGCTACAACTCTAGCCGTACTTTATTTTTTTATTTGGAAATAGGGTCACTAAGCTGACAAGAGTGTCACTAAGTTGCTGAGGCTGGCTTCAAACCTGCAGTCCTCCTGTCTCAGCCTCTTAAGTACTGGGATTACAGGCTTGTACAACCATGCCCAGTTTTAATATT
Source organism: Graphiurus murinus (assembly GCA_004027655.1). Classification (NCBI taxonomy): domain Eukaryota; kingdom Metazoa; phylum Chordata; class Mammalia; order Rodentia; family Gliridae; genus Graphiurus; species Graphiurus murinus. Next base: position 8,488 of record PVLC010003575.1, on the reverse strand, counting down.
TTTATTTATCATCTAATGTTAATTTATACTCTGTCCTTTCCAATAAAAAAGATAATAATATCACTACTTCCCACTCCACTCTATCTTACCCCCCTAATACCATCTAACTTAATTATATCTGCAAAAATTCTTTCCAAATAAAGTCACATTCATGGTTTCTGGGTGGATATATTTTTGGAGAGCCCATATTATACCTACTCTGTTATGGTTTGAATTTAAGATATCTGCCAAAACCTCATGTGTGGGAAATGCAGTCAGATTCAAAGGCCAGACATGGCTGGAGGGGGGATGCATCCCAGGGATGTGGCCAGGAACGCTATCTCTTCCTGACTGATTCCTCTACTTCCTGCAACCATGAGGTGAGCAGGGGTTTATTCCTCTGCCATTCCCTGAGACCCTGATGCTAAGCTGCTTCTGCCTTAGAGCTAACCAACTATTGACTGAAACCTGCAAAACCTCTGAAATTGAAATGGTGAGTCTTAAATCAACTTTTCTGTCTCTAATTGTGCTTGTCAGACATTTTAGTCACTGTGATAAAAATGCTGACTAAAAAATACTACAACCAAATTCAAACTCATATATAAGTACCAAAATGGCAATATTAAAATGATTTGGTCTGAGTGTTCATTTACACTGCTGTCATCTGAATAATGGAGAGTTGGCAGTGAAATGGGTAAATATATAATGTTCAGTATTTTGTAGTACAAATTCTATCTTCAAGGCATTGACTCTAAAAATGTAATGTTCCTATAAAATTGCCTGGGTTCCCCTGTTAAAAATGAACATATTTGGAGCTCCAATCCTAGAGATTCAGATTTAATAAATCTGATATTGGACCCCTGGTATCTGCATCATAACAGGCAGAAAGTGGTGGGGGAGGTGGGGAGAATCGAAGTTTATATGTCCAGGATTTAATACAATTTGAAGGTTGTTCAGAAAGAAAAATAACACAAAATCATAAGTATAACATTAGGTATAGTATCACAGTAAGTATCCCAGAAGCGTGTTTGGCTCCATTATTTTGGCACATCTGCCCTGGCAGGCATGGCAATTGATTCTTACACTTGGTCTGTGGACCACACTTGGTCGAATACTGTTCCAGACTCTACCTTTCTTTGTCATTGCTGTCAAACTTTATCTCTTCTTGGAATGCATTTCTCTTACAAATTAAGCTTCCTTTACAGTCTTTGAGTTAGTTATTCATACAAAATTCTTAATGTTGATTAAAATTATGACTACATTTGAGGATGGGTTGTTGATCTCTGGTATGGAATGTAAAACTTATGACTTTCGATAGTTATCTGAAGTAGTCCTTTCATTAGTATTACATGCTTATATTTTCTTTCCTGGAAACATCATAGGATAGAAAATAGGGCATGTGTTAAAATCCTAGTCTCCTTAGGCATGAAACAAATATCTCATCAGGCAGCTTGAAAGATTAAATGAAATAATGAGTGCCTGATGAGGAATGTTACACTCAGCACAGATGCTTTGTCTATCCATTACTGTTTTTAATGCCCACAACAAACTTATACTATAGGTACAACAATCATCTCCCATTTTTATGATGAAAAAAATTATCCTTAAAAAGCTTTATGTAACTTTCCCAAGGGGTCACACAATGAGGAAGTGGCATATTGATACCTACACTAGCCTGTTGACCACTGCTACATTTTGGAAATAATATTCCATAAAACCAAATCAACTTTATTCATAATATTCTATCTTCCTTACTTAACAACAAACTTGTGTGTGTGTTAGAAACTAGTGGTAATAGAATGCTGTTTGTTTCATTTTTAACTCTGGTACAGAGATATTGTAGTTCCAGGCATTTTTACCCAGGAAATTACTGAGAATACAATTTTCAGTGATTGGGCAGAAATGCTTTTAATTTATATCTTCTTTTGGCAGTTATACTTTTTAATAAAATTCTTTGCTGTACATTTCAGTTTTATTAATGTGATTATGTGGTCTCACATCAAAAGGGTTCATTGCTTAATGACCAAGAACCAAGCATGTCAGGTTTCTGGAGCTGGAAATGGTTTTAAATAAATCAATTTCAAGTGAATTAATCTTTGAAAACAGTGCTTGAGCATTTTCCATATGAAAGTCATTTCCATTATGACTTCATAGAAGCATTCAAAGTGTCTTTTTGATGTTTATTGTCTTTATGGTACCGAGAGTGGCTACATTGTGTTATAATAACATGGTTTATTTCTGCTTCTAAATTATCTGCGGATGAGAGTAGATTTATAAAGCTGTGTGTATTTGCTCAGTGCCTCTTCAATATCCTTCTAGAATCACTCAGACACCGCCTTTGGTGGTGTATGTATCTTTGTGAAGATGACAGCCAGCGCTGCATCAGAGCAATGCGCCATTTACTCCGTGGTGCTTTATGTGTTGCCGCTACAATTGCGCATTCATAGGCAGCTTGGTGTACTTAAGATTTACAAGCCATTTGTTTGCTACCAAGAAGCCATCTGAGACATCAGTGTATAAACAAATTATATTTTTTGTGCCTAAAATGTCAGTGATTCAAGATGCATCAGACACTTCCTTTTTTCCTTCCCTCCCTCCCTTTCTTCCATCCTAAAGTTGGATTTTGTCATCCCCCATCTAGCCAATAAATTGATAAAATGAAATCTGAGTGATATTATATTATTATTATTGTGTGTGTGTGTGTGTGTGTGTGTGTGTGTGTGTGTGTGTGTGTGTGTGTGTTTTACTGGGGATCAAACCCAGGGGTATTCTATCTCTGAGCTATACTCCCTACTCTTTTTATGGTTTGTTTTGAAGCAGGGTCTTACTAAATTACTGAAAATCTCACTAAGTTTCTGAGGCTAGTCTCGAACCTGCAATCCTCCTGTCTCAGCCTGTCAAGTACTGGGATTACAGGCATGTGCCACCATGTCTGGCTGATGTGATATTTTTTTTTAAAATAAGTTTTCTATTGGGAGGCTGAGATAGGAGGATCACAAGTTTGAGCCTAGCCTAGGCAATTAGCAAGACCTTGTCTCAAAATAATATAGATTAAAAAAGTGATGGTGGTATAGCTCAGTGGCACAGCATCCCTGGGTTCAATCTCCAATTTCTAAAGACTTAATATATAAATAAAAGGGTTCCCAGAATCCAAGAAAAAAAATGTTGTTAAAAGAATCTAATACTCTCCACTAACTAATAAAATAACTCTTGCATTCTATTTTAAAAGGACACAAGGAATTTTTATAAATGTTTTACGTAAACATTTATAGTAGACCCTTATTAAAATACTTAAGAATCTTTTAGAGCATAGTCTAAATTAGCTAATTTTACTAAAGTCAAGCTCCTGGCATTGAACCCGAAACCTAGATATATATCCATGTCATCATGTGAGGATGAGATATTTTAATTTCTTTGACATTTACTTATAGAGATCCCTCTTTACTCTCCATATGACTATATATTCTTTATTCTGTGACTCAAAGTATAATTTTTCCACCATCATAATGCAAAATACAGTGAATTGGAACTTATGCCAGAGGCAGTTACAGAAACCTGTTTGTAATTTGTGCTCATGAAATACTGTTTCCAATTCCGATTCTATATAATTTTAAGGTAAAACCAAAAGGCATGACAAATGTCCTTTTATTTCTTCTTTTTTTTTCCTTTGTTACTTTCTGCTTCCCTCTTTCTTCCCACCCACAAATACAGCTTTGAGTTAGAAATGAAAACACAGAAATGATGAGCAGCAATACCCTACGGTGGCATTCAGACATAGACTTCTGGTGCCTCTGAAGAACTTTGTCACACAATTCAAAGTATTTTTCGAACTGTGTAGGATTTGAATCATCAAATTTGAAAGAATTTGGCAGTTATTCAGCCCTCCATCTGCCTCCAATAAAAGCCGCTATTATTAAGTCATCTCAGTAAGATGAGAATCTATGCTTTCTTTTAGGCTTTGAGAGAAAATGATTCAATAATCTCTTTTATAACTTATTTCAGTGTTTAATAACTTGAACTGTCAAAAAAGATTTTTTCATCATTAGCTTAAATTCTTTTTGTTGTCATTTAAGCCCAAGAATCAGATGAACAGCCTCATAGAATTAATCTGTGAATGCAACATCAAAGGACACAGTAATCACCATCCAGCCCATTTCCCATCAGTCAAGCTATGCTAATTATAAAAGTCCAGAACTGGGGCTCTTATTAATGGTGATAAATTTTCAGCATTCCAAACTCCTAATATTTATAAGGAAAACATTTCCTAGATGTTTCTCCGATTACCTGTTAATTTGTCAAAAACAACGTATTAGTAATATTTTTGTAATTTACATTTCACTGCTCTTTTTGTTTCCTGTGGTTGAAATTATAAGCCTCTGAATAGCATTCTGAATATCAAGAAAGTATAGAGTCTAATATAGAAGTATTTATGCTTATAGAAACAATTTCACCAGAGTTTTAATGAATTTACACAGTTAAGATTTGAGCAAATATTGGTATTTTTTGTGAGAATAAAAATTCAAGGACATTAATCAATTCCAACATAGTCCAGTGCTTTTTGTCCATTCCAATCTAAACCTTTTTTCTTTGATCATCTTCCTGATCCTTCTGGTTCGGATTCTAATCCTTCTTGTTGTCTGTTTCAATTCTAACACTATTAGTTGTTCTTATTATAACCCGGTTATAGCTATTGTTCCCAAACTCTGTCATTATTATTATCATACCATTATCTGTCTCTACTGCCAGACCTAAGGAAACTTGGTAGCTCATTGCTATAGCTGGGACATGAAATATCCGCCACAGGTTCATATGTTAAAGGCTTTTTGTCCCTTTTGGCACTATTGGGAAGTGATGGAACCTTTAAGAGTTAAGGCCTACTGGATGTTTTGAGGTCACTGGGGCTGTGCCTTGAAAGGGCTAATGGGACCCAGCCACTTTGTTTTCCTCTCGTTCACTTTCCAGCTATGAGGTGAGTGGTTTTACTTTTCCATGTGCTCCTGACAGGATGGCCCACTGCTAGTCCAAAGCACCAGGCCAACTGGTCATGGATCGAAACCTCTAAAACTGTGAGCCATCTTCATAAGGTTATTATCTCGGGTGTTTGTTGTAATGACTACTGTTTCATTCAGCCTTTTCATTGGTGTGGCCAAAATGCTCTACAAGCATAACCGAGAGGTAGACAGATTTATTTAGGATTCACAATTTCAGAAGTTTCAGAAGTCAGTCTATATTCAGCCAGCTCCCAGGCAGGAAGTGTGATGACAGGGCCTCAGGACATGATGGAAGAGATACTCAGCTCATGGCAGCAGAAGAGGATAGGGAACAAGAGAGGAAATGGGGCTAGGGACAGACCTATTCCTTGGCCATGCCCCCAGTCATCCACCCCTCTGGCCATATCTTACTTCTGAACCTGGCTGTATTGCCTAACACATGAGCTTTGGGGGACATATTAAATCCAAATGATAACAGAGACAGAAAGCTGATTAACAGGTTCATGTGCTCATCCCTTGACCACACCCATTGCTGTTCCTCATCAGTAGGTGCCAGAGACAATGAACAGTGTTTAGCCTGATAATAAAAATAATGAGTCTGGGGGAGTTTAGAAAGAACAGAGGTTTCCTTAGCTCAAAGTTCTAGAGATAATAGGGCATGGTGCCAATACCAAATTGACTCTGGTGAGTAGCTCATGGAGGATGGCTTGATAATTGTGAGGTGGATAGGTCATGTAGTAAGATAGGAAGGCTGAGAGAGAGGAGGGGCCAGCAATGATGTCCTACTAGTCTTCATCCTTAGTGTTTCTGCTGCCTCTTAATATCACCACACAGGGCAGTGGGTAGAGCTCATTCAGTAGTTGAGTGTTTGCATCACATATGCAAGACCCAGGATTTGATCCCCTGCACCACTAAGCAAAACAATAAGACAAAAAAGAAAACCATCACCACACAGGTGACCAAGCTTCCAATTCAGGAAACTTAGGGAATAAACCAAATCCAAATCATACAATTAAATGAAAATAAATACAATATATGGATATACACTCAATCTTTACTAATATATTTATCCTGTGGCTTCCAGTTACTGTCTTGTGTCCTTCCATTTCGACTTGCCAGTCTCCCTTTAGCATTCTGTTTAACTATTATTATTATTATTATTATTATTATTATTATTATTATTATTATTATTTTGTATTGGGATTGAATTTAGGAGGATTCTACCTCTGAGTTACATCCTTAGCCTTATTTTTTATTTCGAAACAGGGCCTTGCTGAGTTTCTGAGACTGGCCTCAAACCTGTGATTCTCTTGCCTTAGCCTCCCAAGTACTGGGATTACAGGCATGTGCCACCATGCCTGGCTCCCTTAAGCATTTTGTGTGGAGAAGGCCTACTGGTAATTAACTCTTTCAGCTTTTTGTTTTCTGGAAGTGTCTTAATTTCTCTGATGCTTTTGAAGGAAAGATTTGCCAGATATTATATTCTTGGTTGACAGAAGGTTTTCTTATAATATTTTTAATATATCATCCAAATACCTCTGACTTACAGAGTTTCTGATTAGTAATCATTTATATTGAGAATCTCTTGTATGTGATAAATTGTTTCTATTTGCTTTCACAATTCTGTTTTTTAGAAGTTTGCTTATAATATGTCTCGGTGACTCTTTGAGTTCATTTTATAGTAGTATGATGACCTTGGGTATTTATAATCATGTATTCTATCTGATTAAAGAACACTTTGGCCATTATTTCATCAAATGTTCTTTCTTATGCTTTTTCTTTATATTCTGTTTCTGGGACTTATATTGAAGCTTATATTGGGTCTTTTGATGTATCTCACAGGTCCTTTCAACTCTGCTAACTTTCTTCAATTTTTTTTTTCTGTTTTTCAAACTCAGTAATTCCTACTGTCGTGTCTTAAAGTTTACCAATTCTTTATTCTGGTTACTTAATTATGACTTTAAATTTATGTAATGAGTTTTTTATTTCAATTATTGTACTTTTCAGCACCAGAATTTGTTTTTATTTCTTTTTATATTTTCCATTTTTTATAGATAATTTTTGTTCACACATCTTTTTCTTACTTTTTCAAAACTTTGTCTTAATTCTCTGAGCATCTTTAAGATATTGCTTTAAAGTCTTTGTCTACAAGATTTTCTATCAGATCTTTATCAGGGATAGTTTCAGTTATTTATTTTTCTTTGAATGGGTCATTTATTCCTGTTTCTTGGCAAGCTTTTGACTTTTTGTTGAAAAATAGGCACTTGTAACTAATAATGTGGTAGCTCTGTATTTCAGATTCTCTCCCTTCCCCAGATTTTGATGATTTTTGTTGCCTGTTGTAATTATGATTTTAATTGTTATAGGCTGTCTCTGAGCTAAGGATCAACCTGAGATGTAATTTGATGAGCATCTCATGTCTGTCTTTTCTGGGCCTGTGCATTACTTTTGGCGTGCATAGTCACTTTCTTATTTCCTTTATATACACAGTTTGCTTTTGAATGCTTTAATCTTCAGTGTTTGGCTCTCAAAAAGAGAGAAACAAGGAGAAAAATAAAGGAGAAGAAAAGGTGCCAGCCCTTTAAATTTCCTGGAAATCATATCAACCAGAGGGGAGAAGTTTGCAACAGTGCAGCAGGTACAGCAACCATGAATGCTGGATCTTTGTCTGCACCTTTATGATCAGAAGCAGTAATCAGTGATCAGAGCCCAGATCTCTGATATTTAGAGAGCAGGATCCTTCTTGCCCAGCCTGAATCCTGCAGTCCATGTGCAAACTGTTCTTGGAGCACAGGTACAACTGTCTGCTACAGGGCTGAAGGATGGGAATGGATAACTGCTGTGTGGCAAGAGCTGAAATTAACTTCAATTAACTTTGACTAACCATCAAAGTCTTTACCTGGATGTCGCAAGCCTTCAGTTTAGGCCAGATCACAAAATAGTTACATCACACTGATTTTGCCAATGCAACTGTTATCTAAAGAGACAGATTCCTGAAGCTTCCTACTCTAGTATTTTTTTTTTTTTTCTTTTTGCAGTACTGGGGTCTGAACTCATGGACATTCTACCTCTGAGCTACAACCCCAGTCCTATTTTTTTATTCTTTATTTTGAAGCAGGGTCTCATTAAGTCTTGGAGGGTCCCACTAAGTAGCTGAGGCTGGCTGCAATCCTGCGATTCTCCTGTCTGAGCCTCCTAAGTACTGCAATTACAAACCTGGGCCACCACACTGGGGTAGTATTTTTCTTAAACAAAGGCTTGTTAGAAATTTATCAAAAGGGCATAAATGAAGGGACTTATGTTTTCAAATTCAGCCTGGTGAGAAAGTTTTTACCTGTGCCTATGTGTTCAAGTGTTGGTCCTATGCCCTCTTCAAGTATCTGCAAGGTCTCTGGTCTGACATCCAGATCCTTGATCCACCTTGAGTTGACTCTTGTGCAGGGTGAGAAAGTGGGGTTTATTTCCAGTTTCCTGCATATGGCTAACCAGTTTTGCCAACACCATTTGTTAAAGAGGCT
>PVLC010003574.1:38319-95509 GCA_004027655.1 Graphiurus murinus | reverse complement strand
AAAAAAAAAAAAAAAAAAAAAAAAAAAGAAAGTTTGGAAGATAAGGTTGAAAAAATCTTCCAAAAAGTAGAACAACAACAAGGAAATAGAAATGTAAGATAAAACATAAGGATCTTAAAGGATGAATCTAGGAGATCTAATAATAAAATAGAATGGGTTCCAAAAATAGAGACTAGAGAGGAATTATCAAAGAAATCACTTAAGAACTTTTTTTGTGACTGACGGTCACAAGTCTCCAGATGACCAAATGCCCACCACAATAAATGTATATCATTATGAAACTTCATATCACTTGGAATAGAGAAAAGATCCTAAAAGCTTCCAATGGGGGGAAAAAAGTTACAAAAACACAGGACCTAGCATCATCAGAATGGTTTTGCAGGCTGTCAGAAAACAATGAAGAAAATGACTTTAAAATTCTAAAGAAAAAGTTTTTACCTAACAGTCTTCACTTAACCAAATCATCATTTGAATTCGGATGCAGAATAAAAATACTTTTACATCTGTTAGATGTCAAAATGGAGGAGCAAATCAAGACAAAAAGAAGGCCTGGGAAATAGGAACCAGAGGGTCAGACATAGGAGAAAAAAAATCAACAGGCTGCAGAGCGAGGGCTACCAAGCAAGCCCAGGTGGCAGCTGATCTGTACCTGGGCTGCAAGGGTGAAGGAAGGCAGAGGGAGGACAAAGCTGGTGAGATCCAGCAAGAACCTGGGATGGGAGAGACCAGGTGGGGATGAACATCTCTGAGGTTTGCAGGGGCGGAGGCAGCACTGATGGGGATGGACATGACAGCTCTAATGGAACCATTAGATATATTCAAAGGCAGTTTTACAGAAAACAAAGCAAGAAAAAAGCAAATACCCATAAATAAAATTTACATAGCCACATTTAATTTTCAAAATCAAATTAACTTTAAAAAGTTAAGTTTATTGGGAAGGGGGTAGGGAGAATTATGTGGTGGGAATGGCTTAAAAGAGTTAATTCATTACTACAACTTGATCATATAATAACTAAAATTTAAAAAGCAAGAAATAATGTAAGGATAAATATGCAGAAATATGGAGGTAAATCAGAGAAAAATAAAAATTAAAAGTGGCTATGTCTGAAGAACAGATTTGGGAAGCGTGAAAACAAGGGCACTGATAAGTTTTTTTCTATTCACTCGATTTGATCTTTAGATATGTGATATATACATGCACTGCCTGGATTAAGTAAAAGAGAGAGAGTTACACAGAAACGGAGAGGGATCTGCAGGGGATCCTACCCAATCCCTAGGCTTCTGGTGAGTACTTACCATGCATGCATGTGGGGAAACGATCCAACCACAGCTGGAGAGAGAGTCGCCCCAAAGAAGCAGGCAGCACAATTTTCATCAATCAAATAGGTGGTTTACAAGGCTACTACAGCCTTGTAAATACAGAACATCAGGAGATTCAGAAGGATACAGCCTGAATAGTGGGGGAAATCTGTCCTAGACTGAAGGACGCTCTTCCTATGAGAAGCAGTTTATAAAGGAACATTTGAAAGCATCACACTGTTCCCAAGTGATTTAATTTTGTGCCCAAACAAAGCTCAAGTATATTTAATAAAATAAAATCTCTAACATGCAATAATTCACAATATCTGGCATCCAATGAAAGGTACCAGACACAGAAACAAACAAGCAGGGAAATATGACTCATAATGAGAAAAATCAATCAAAATGACCCAGATATGACAAAGATGATAGAATTTGTAGAAAAGGATATTAAAAGTTATTATAACTAAATTATGTATGTTCCAGAAGGTAGATGAAATCTTAGCATATAAAAGACAGGCATGAAAAGTACAAAGAAAACCCAAATTAAATTAATCAAAATGGAAAATGCAATGTTTGGGAAGAAAAATACACTGGATGGGATTACAGCAGCAGATTAGACAGTGCAGAAGTATTAGTGATATGTTAAAAACAGAAAATATTCAAAATAAAATAGAAAAAAATGGGAGAAAAACTAAAACAAAAAACAGTATGAATGAGCTGTGGGACAATTAAACCAGGTGTGGTGGTGCATGCTTGTAATTCCAGTACTTGGGAGGCTGAGACAGGAGGATCAGCCAGCCTCAGCTACCTAGTGAGGCCTTCCACAACTTAGTGAGACCCTATTTCAAAATAAAGAATTAAAAATAGGGCTAGGGGAGTAGTTTGTACATAGGATGCGCCTGAATTCAATCCCCACTCAGTACTGCAAAAAAAAAAAAAAAAAAAAAAAAAAAAAAAAAAAAAAAAAAAAAAAAAAAAAAAAAAAAAAAAAAAAAAAAAAAAAAAAAAAAAAAAAAAAAAAAAAAAAAAAAAAAAAAAAAAAAAAAAAAAAAAAAAAAAAAAAAAAAAAAAAAAAAAAAAAAAAAAAAAAAGAAAGAAAAAGAAAATGTATCCCAAATTCATCAAAACAGTAATCTACAGACATAAGAATTAGATTCTTAGATTCAAACTCCAAGGCAAGAGAATCATGAAGAAAGCTACAGTCTGGCACATAATTGAATCACTTAAAACAGTGATGAAGAGGAAATCTTGGAAGCAGTCAGTGAAAAGAATTAGGTTACATACAGAGCAACAAAAATAAGAATGCTAGCAGACTTCTAGTTGAAAACAATGCTAGACAGAACTCATTATAACAACATCTCTATAGTGCTGAAAGAAAGAAGAAAAAAAAAGCCTTTCAATTTAGAATTCTATGCCAAGTAAAAAAAATCTCAAAATTTTAAGGCAAAATTAAGACTTTTTTTTAAACATATAAAAGCTAGAATTATATTTTTTCACTGACAGACATGCACTAAAAGAAATTTTAATTAAAGTCCTTCAGATAGTAGAAAAATGATACCAGATGAAAATCCAAGTCTACACAACAGAATGAAGAGTGTGTGAATTTTTTACCATATGGTTAAATACTAAAGATCCCCCCTATTTAAATCTCACTTAAAAGATTAAAATAGACTATTAAGCAGAAATAATAACAATGTATGGAATAGGCAATAACATATATAGAAGTGAAACATATGACACACACACACACAAAAAAAATATATATATATATGTATACATATGTATATATGGCTTTGTTCGGTGGTACTAGGGATTGAACCCAGATGCATTCTATCTCTGAGCTACATTCTAGCCCTTTTATTTTTATTTATTTATTTATTTTTGAAACAGAGTCTTGCTAGGTTGCTGAGAGTCTAAGTTGCTGAGGCTATTCTTGAATCCTCCATCCTACTGTCTCATCCTCCCAAGCAATGTGATTACAGGTGTGTGCCACCATGCCCAGCTTGTAAGTTTCTTATATTACTTAAATAAATTGTGGTAAATTAAAGATATATACTACAAATTCAAAAGCAAATATACCAATATAGAAGGATAAAGTGGAATTGAGAAAATGTATAATTTGAAGGAAGGTAAAATAAGAGGAAAGGGGAATAAAAGAACAGAATAAAAACGAATAAGATAGATTTAAACCATCTACATCAATAGTTACATTAAATATAAATGGTCTAAATTAAGCATCTCAATTAAAAGGCAGAGATTGCTAGATTGGATGGAAAACACACAAACGTATGCTACCTCTAAGAAATATACCTTAAATATAATGCACAAATAAATACAGTAAGAAGATAGGAGAAGATATGCCATATTAACAATAATCAAAAGAAAGCTGGATTGATTATACTATTCTAAGTAGGCTTTAGAGTAAAGAATATTATCAAGCATAAAGGTCATTTCATAATGACAAAGTATCAATTCATCAAGGTCATAAAAATCCCAAATGTTTATGCACTAATAATGGAGATGCAAAACATATAAAGCAAGATTGACAGATTTTCAAGGAGAAATAGAAAAATCTACATAGTTTGAGATTTTATTGACCCACGCTCAATAACTGAAAGAACAAGCACACAGAAAAAAAAAGATATAGAACACCTGAAAAACACAGTGAACCACTTGACTTAATTGATTTTTATAGACCACTCCCATCCAACATCAGCAGAATACATATTCTTTTCAAGGACATATTGAACTTTTACCAAGATAGATCATATTCTAAGCCATAAAACAAGTTTCAATAAATGTAAAAGGATTCAAATCATACAATGGCATTAAATTAAAAATTGGTAACATAAATATACCTGAAAAATCTCAAATACTTAGAAATAAAATAGCACACATCTAAACAACCCATGGGTCAAATAAGTAATTAAAAGGGATATCAGAAAGTATTATGAACTGAATAAAAATACAAATATGGCATACTAAAATTTGTTTCAACAAATATAGCAATTTAGATGTAATGAACAAATTCTTAGAAAGACATAAATTACCAAAATTCACAAAGAATAAATAGAAAACTTGAAAAGCCTTGTTTCTATTTACAAAGTTGAGTTAATAGTTCAAAATAATCCTGTAGCTGGGCATCGTGGTACATGCTTGTAGTCTCAGTTTTTGGGAGGCTAAGAAAGGAGAATTGCAGGTTCATGAGCCTCAGCTACTTAGTGAGCCCCTCTGCAACTTAGTGAGACCCTACTTCTAATAAAAAAAAAATAGGGCTGGGGGTGGAGCTCGGAAATAGAATGCCTCTGGGTTCAATCGCCAGTTCTGGGGAAAAAAAAAAAAATCTTCCTATAAAGAAAACCTCAGCCGGGTGTGGTGGCGCACGCTTGTAATCCCAGCATTTGGGAGGCTGAGACCACAGGATCCGGGTTCGTGGCCAGCCTCAGCTACCTAGTGAGGCACTCTGCAACTTAGTGAGACTCGGTTTCAAAATAAAGAATAAAAAATAGGGCTGGGGGTATAGCTCGGAGGTAGAATGCCCCTGAGTTCAATCCCTAGTACCGCAAAAAAAAAAAAAAAGAAAAAAGAAAAAAGAAAACCTCATTCCTAGATGGGTTCACTGGTGAAGTCTACTAAAGATTTAACAAACAAACAAACAAAAAATACCAATCTACACAAACTTTCCAGAAAACTGAAGAGGAAGAAACATTTCACAACTCATTTTATGAGGTCAGCATTCCTCTAATACTAAAACCAGATAGAGACATTATAAAAGAAAAGCAAGTATACAGATCTATAGCCCTATGAATGAATATACATGCAGTCATTCTTAACAAAATTTTAGCAAACTAAATCCAACTATATATAAGAAGGATATTAAATCATGACCAAGTGCCATTTATCCTGGGAATACAAGATAAGAATGTGAAAATCCATCAGTATAATTTACCCTACAAACAGACTAAAGAAGAAAAATTACTGAATCATTTCAATAGATACAGAAAAAGCATTTGACAAAATTCACAATCCATTTATGATTAAAATCTTTCAGTAAAATAGGAATTGACGGAAACTACCTCAACATTTAACAGACATTGTAATTGAAAGTAAAAGAATGAATGTTTTCCTCCCTTAGCATTAGAAGGCAAGCATATCTCCTCTCAGTACTTCAACATCATACTAAAGATAACAGCCAAATAATGGGGCAAGAAATGTAAAAAAGCATCCAGACTATAAAGAAAAAAAAATCTCTCTATTCATAGATAACATGAGTGCCTATGAAGAAAATGCCAAAGAATCCATAAGTAAACTACAAAAACTATCAAGAATCAAGTTTCTCAAGGTCACAAGATAAAAATTTAGTATATAAAAATCAAGTGCATTTCTATTTATTAGTAATGAACAATTAAAATTGAAATTTTAGAATGTTTCAATTACAACAGCATGAAAATACATGAAACAGGTATAAATCTATCCAGATATAAATAAGATCTATATGTAAAAGACTATAAAAAACTGAGGAATCAAGAGAATCTAATAAATAGTGAGCTATCCAGTGTTTGTGGACTACTTTACATATCTGTACATAATTATTTTGATTAAAAACCTTACAAGTAAAAACAAAGAAAAAAAATACCCTACTAAAATAGCAAAGACTTGAATATATTAATTGAAAAGACCTAATCATGCCTATTTTATAATAAACTAAGTGTTCTATGATCATATGAACTGAATTATTAGGCTTAAATTAGATAACTTTGCTTCACTCCTAAAATTAAGTTTGGTGATTGATTTGCAAAAGAATTAACTCAGATATACTTATAATACTGGTTTCCTAAATCTCATATTAGTGTTAAAAGACATGTAAAAAGTAAATACTTAAGTGTGACAATTTTAAAACCTCTAATAAGCACTAGTACAGTTAAATATAATCTTGTATTTATACATACTTATATATACTACATGTGGTTTTCTGTATTTTTCCCATATTATACTCTATAAATATTTATGATTACTTTTAAATTATTATAATCTCTAAACATTTAGTAAATTTCCCATGGCTGCTTGCATATGTCTCTTTTCTTTGCTTTATTTAATATAACTCTAATTCCATTAACATTATTATTATCTTTTGGTACTAGAGGTTGAACCCAGAGGCATTCTAGAATTGAGCAATACTCCCATTTTACAGATGGCAGGAAGACTATCCAAGAGGAACTGCTGTCATAGGATTCTGCAGTAAGGGCAAGAGATGAAACTCACTCTCCTCAATGCCTTGCAATGCCTGTTTCAGCAATAGAATTCAAACAGTTAACACTCTCACACTTCTTATCTTCATGAAAATAATCACTTTGAAGCCAAATTTCTTCATAAATACCATTTCTGCTAAATAGTGGTAGATTATGAAAATCAGGAGCCACCGACAAAAAAGGCATCACAGATTTAGAAGCCAAATGATATTCTATATAAAACATCTGAAGAAGTGAAAAGCTGTCCTGATTACGGTTTTCTATTTCAAGAACCTCATGCTACTCCCCCATCAAAAATGAATATTATTTCTATTTCACTTTTGCATTGCTACGGAGCTCTTCTTATACTTTAAAAAGTTACTTTAAGCAATTTTTAATGATAAATTCCAGAATATAAATGATAAGCAGTAAAGAAAAAAAAAAGCTGTTTTTCTATGTATACAGAACCACTTAAGAGTTCATTATAGTCAGTCCCTTGATAACCCTAAAACAGTCAGATAAGTAAAGTTCAACTGTACAGTGATATTTACAAAGGTGAAGATCAATCTGAGGGTATTACCTAGCTACTGAATGTCCAAGCATTAACATCTTGGAAAAGATGACTATCATCTCAGTGTTTAATATATGCCTCTGCTTTGACAAAGGGACACATTTCCCTATTATGGCCTCTCTGGACACCAGTTCTGTGACTTAAATGGCACCAGGGGTTTTTAATGCTTGTCTGTTCAGAATTTGGGATATAAAATGGGCCTTGGAGATCGTTTAGTTCTAATATACTTATTCTGTAGGTTTAGAAATGGAAGCTCAAAGACATTACATGCCTTGCCCAGGATAGGGCATAGAGACAACAGATCAGAAATTCCAGATCCACATTCAAAGAGCTAAACCAAGAATACCAGAGCCAGAAGGGTAAAGAGATCACTGAGAGGAGCTCCCCCTGCTGATCTCAATGAAGCCATAGTAATATCTACTGCCACCCATTTTAGAGGAAGAAACCAGCTGAGAGACTGGAGACCCAAACCAGAGGGAGACAAATGTGGCGTTATGAGCTGGGCAGTCTGGAGCAGGATTTCCAGGCCTAGTCTCGGCTGTGGGATAGGCTGGCAGGGCACACAGATCGTCAGACCCAGCACCAGCGAGTACTGCAGTCTGAGAAGGTGCTCTCCGGCACTGGGAAAAGTTCAGGCAGTGCGGGAGGTGCGGCAGAGAACTCTTGCTGACAGGCACGTTACTATGGGGATGTGCCTAAGGATTCTCAAACTGTACTGTCACAGACCTGCTGGTTCTTCGAAGAACCCTTAGAGCTGTGAGAAAGGTCTGAGGGAGTCCAAGTGGACCAGAACAATGCTCACTTATAAAGAAGGAAAGCAGGTTGCTTCCCCAAGACCTGTGGCCAGGAGTAAAAGGAGAAACAACCTCAGCAACACATCACTTCAAGAACCCCTGTAGCTTCCAGTGCTCCCCGTGGATCTCTATTTTTAGTGGTCACCACCTTGGATCTCCTTTCACATCCTCTTTATGTGACTCTGACCTTGCCACTTTCCTTTATTCACAAGTAAGGGAAGAAGACAATAAAATTATTAAGTATGGAAAGGGGCGACTAAGCTGGGTGGTGCACACTTGCAATCCCAGTACTTGGGAGACTGAGCCAGGAGGATCCCAGGTTTGCCGCCCTCTTAGCAAAGCCCTCTGCAACTTAGTGAGATCTTATTTTTAAAAAAATAAATAAATAAAACAGGGCTGGGTGTGTAGCTCAGAGGTAGAATGCTCCTGGGTCCAATCCTCAGTACCACAAAATAACAACAACAACAAAGTTAAAGGAAAGAAAATAAAACCAAGGCTCAGAGTAGTCAAACAACTTACCCAGGGATACATAATGCCTAATAAATAGCACAATCAGGATCCAAACTCAAGCCAAGCAGCTTTGGTATACAGCAGGCTCAACTATCAACAAGAACCTAAAGGTGGGCTGTTTCCAGACACCCCAACATGCACAACCCAACAAACACAGTAAATAATTGACACATGTCCTTAAAGTAGTAGTAGTAGTGAATGTCACTTATAGTCATGATGATTAAATACTTCCAGATAATATCTCAAACACACTGGTTTATCACAATAGTAAGAGCTGTGTTTCCAATAAAAACAAATAATTGAATATGCTTTAATTTTACAATTGGTTTGAAAGTAAAGTTAAAACACAAAATTATCTAATTTAGTCTGACGTAGAGAAAATTAAATCCTTTGTCCCATCAAAAAATGAAATAAAACATATATTTAAACATTCAATCACATTATTTTGAATATAACAAGATGGTTTGCAAAGCCATTAAGAAGGTGTCAGTAACAAGACATAAGTCCCTTCACCTATCACGTACACTACATTAGGATAATTCTGCACAAATTACATAAAACTGAATGCTTCAAATACATATTATGAGTAGCAACATAACTACATAAATACATCTCACTGCACTTCTTTTAATAAATTAAGTTCAGGGAAAAGAGAGACATTAGAGCAAATTACAGTATTTTTTTAAAACCAGGTTTCTTACGTAAGCAGGATAACTAGATTAAATGAGTTGATTAACCTGTTTTAGCTGTGAAATATTCTTGGACAGAAAAAAAATTTTAAATAAAATACTTAAAGCATACAAATTATATATAATGTATATGTAAGTCAAGAAGCATAATGGTAGAACAAATACGCAGAAGCCCCCATCAAACTAAGAACATAATCAATACCGCACATGGTCCTCCCAACCCTCCACCCCTGTCAGGGGCAACTTCTCTAGACTGAAATCGTTAAGTCACTGCCTCTTACTGAGTTCCTGTGTGTACTGTCTGTTCCTTCCACAAAAAATACTAGACAAGGGCAGGAGTTTTATTTACCAATGTGTCCCAGTAATAATAATCAAAGCAATAACAGAAAACATTTAGTTACAGTTACTACTTAGTGGTCACTATTCTAAACCTGTTATATATATCGACTCATTTAGTCTTCTCAACAACCCTCTTGTCCGGGTACCATTATTTATCCCATTTACATATGTAAGGAAACCAAAGCACAAAGAAGTTGTGCAACTTGAGCTGGCCTATGCTCATCACTAATATGAAAAACAAAAATTTCTGCAATGTGTGCAGTCCTCGATACTTGGAAGGCTAAGGCAAGCACATTACTTGAATTCATAAATTCAAGACCTATCTGTTACATAGCAAGACTATCTCAAAAACAAAAACAAAAACAAAAACAAAAACAAAAAACTGCAATCTAATATAAAAAATGCCACAATGGCCTCTTGAAAGACTATTATTACTGGAATATTTAAAACAGTTGAGAAAGTGATGGAAGTCCAACAAATAGCAGTGAGCACCCCTTCTCTGCCAGGTACTGTTCTAGGCAATGGTGATTCAGTAGTGAACAAAATGGACAGAGGTCTCTGCCCTGTGCAACTTCAAGTGGGTTTGAAAATGTAAACCAGTCCAGTAAGCACATACATGGTATATGAAATACCAACGAGTACTGAGGAGATGAAGAATAGCCTCCCTGAGAATGTGAGTTTTGAGCAAAGACCTGAAATAAATGATGGGAGCTATTCAAATAAAACAGCAAGACAAGCCGGGCGTGGTGGCGCACGCTTGTAATCCTAGCATTCGGGAGGCTGAGACTGGAGGATCCGGGTTCGCAGCCAGCCTCAGCTATCTAGTGAGGCACTCCGCAACTTAGTGAGACCCGGTTTCAAAATAAAGAATAAAAAATAGGGCTGGGGGTATAGCTTGGAGGTAGAATGCCCCTGAGTTCAATCCCTAGTACCGAAAACAAAACAAAACAAAACAAAAAAACCCAAAAAACAAAAAAAACCCAGCAAGACAAAATGCTGTTCTGATACTCAGAAGCCCCAGCAAGAAGCATCATGGGAACATGTAATAACCACGGTTGCTGCAAGAGATCTCTCTCTTTGCTGTCTCAGTATTCTGAAAGACCCTTCTTTGTGAAGAGTATTTACTTAGTCCATCATTCTAGTATACAGTGCATTTAAGAAGTACTAAATGCACTTGAGAGCAATGGATATTATATAAAGGAATATATACTTCACATATTCAAGTAACTTCTTCAACAATTATTTGGGAATACTTTTGACCTTTCAATAAAAACTCAAAAATCTTTTCCTGTCTGGAAGTACAAGGAGGAATGTCCCTTTGTAGAACTGTCTACAAAGTTTAAGTGCCATACCCAATGATAGCTTTTTTTTTTTTCTTTTTCTTCCTTAGTTTTGGTTTGGATAGTCTCATGAAGCCATGAAACTGATAGGAAATTTACATTATTACAAGGCTGTTTAAAGCTACTTCTGATTAAATATGGTAGACTGAACACATTCATTTATCTGGTTTTATCTACACATCACTAAAAAAAAGAGAGAATCTAGTTTTAAACACAGAAGAGATGTCAGTTTCAATAGTTTTCAAAGCTGGAACCTAACTGAACAGTAAAGAAAGCCCAGAGCCAGGAGTGGTGGCGCACACTTATAATCCCAGCATTTGGGAAGCTGAGACTGGAGGATCTAGGTTAGCGGCCAGCCTCAGCTGCTTAGTGAGGCCCTCTGCAACTTAGTGAGACCCTGTTTCAAAATAAAGAATAAAAAATAGGGCTGGGGCTGTAGCTCAGAGGTAGAATGCCCCCAAGTTCCATCCCCAGTACCGCAAAAAAAAAAAAAAAAAAAAGCCCAGAAGTCAGTTAAAATGGACTGAAGAACCCAACACTTTTAATACATATTCTCCTAAAAGTGCAAGGTATAGGCAAAATAAGAGTTTGTATGAAACACAGACCCCAACCTTATGCAACTTAAAGCTAAGCAACAGCCCACAGTTCTCTAATAATATCAACGCTGGGTTACATGGAACCTGGAAGGAACAGGGATAATGTAAGGAATGGAAGAAACTTTTAAAACCCTAAAAGGTTACATGGATAAATAAGAGGACGACAACAACATTCAGAACAATAAAAACAGCTCCTGGATATTTTAAATTTAATACCATGAGAGCCCAAGTAAAAATCCACTAGAATGAATGGAAAGTAAAGTTGAAGAAATATCTCAAAAGCTAGAACAAAATATGAACAAGAAAGCCAGGTGTGGTGATGCACGCCTGTAATCCCATTACTTGGGAAGATGGGACAGGAGGATTGCAGGTTCATGGCCAGCCTCAGCAACTTTGTGAGGCCCTGTTTAAAAAAAAAAAAAAAAAAAAATATATATATATATATATATATATATATATATAAAAAAAAGAGGTGTAGCTCAGAGGTAGAATGCCCCTGGGTTCAATCCCTAGTTATTGCCACCAAAAAAAAAAAAAAGAAAAAAAAAGTCAACAAGGGAAAAAGAGGAAAAAATAGCTGTTTACTGTTTAGAAGGGCTAATATCTTAATGGTAGAAGTGTCAGAAAGAGAATAGAGAATATGGAGGGGGGAAGTACCAGGAAATAATTCAAGGAATATCCTAGAAACAGATCATATGTTTTAAAATTAATAGAGCCTATCAAGTACAACTTGTTCTTTATAAAGCTTGTTAGGAAAATGCAAATTTGTTCCAATATAATTTATATGTTTGAAAACAATATGAGCAAAATGCACATTTCATATTTGCTTATCTATGACTTCAGTCAAGAAGTGCTAAATAAACACAAAAACTGCACCCAGCTGAACTAGCCTGTACAGAATCAAACACACACACCTCGAGCATACACCAAGTACCTCAGTTCACTACATGTTATCCCACAAGATTGTGTTTTGACATTCTTCCACAAATGTTAACTTATCTATATCAAAAGCACTCACTCAACATTCCAAAAGCACTAATAGCCTTGTTTCAAAAACATCAGCAGTGCATGCAAAAGAAAAGCTCTTAAGTACTGAGTGTACTTAAAAAGAACCTTCTTAAGGTACTTAAAAAGAAGTACAGGAAATGAGGCATTCCAAAAGAACTGAGAGAACACGTGATGAGATCACGTGATACCTCTTCAGATTGCCTGTGAAGGAGTCCAGGTTGTAGACCATCAATACCAATGCATGAAAATAAAAGGAATTTCTACTCTTGGAGCAATTTCAAAGTAAGAAACAAAAGAAATGGAAAGAATGTTGAGAATTTGTATTGAAAAGCAAACAGAAAAACTGAGAAGAATCTTTATTATAATCAAACAGAAAGCACTATCTATAAGAGAAGTTGCTTCTCTTAGTGCTTAGTAGTGGCTGGTTTAGGAGTCTTAAACATCTCCATAATTTTCAAAGCCTTTAGCTGTAGGGTAAAGCAGAAAGCAAAGATAAGAAAACCTGAAAAACAAATTTCCAGTTTGTGACTGAGAAATTCATTGAAGAAGGTAGCTATTTATTGAATCAAATTTCTAATTTTGATGAAAGAGGTATCTACTATAACTGCATGCATCCTACTTAAGTCTAAGATATTTAAGTCTACTAACAATTTTTTATATTATTAGATGGCCTCACAAAACTAAGTTTCCAAGGATCTCAAGGTCTACTTATACAAAATAGGAAGTTTAGATATACTTTCACTTTTCAAAACAGATCAGTGAAGCCTTTGATTACCTTTGAGTCACTATGTCCATAAAATTTGACTCTCCATATTTTTCCTTCCTCTTATCTGCCCCTCCTCTTGTGTGTGTGTGTGTGTGTGTGTGTGTGTGTGTGTGTGTGTGTGTGTGTGTGTGTATGTTTACTGAGATCAAACTCAGGGCCTCTCTCTGGCATGCTAGGCAAGTGCTCTTTCACTGACAGCTACATACCCATCTCTTTTTGTTTTTTACTTTGAAACGGAGTCTTGCTAAATCTCCCAGGCTAGCAAGACATGGTGGTACACACCTATAATCCCAGTAGCTGGGAAGATCTCAAGTCTGGGGTCAGCCTAGGTAACTTAATGAGATCCTGTTTCAAAATAAAAAGGGCTGGAGGTGTAGCTCAATGACAGAATACCCCTAGCTTCAATATCCAGTACCACAGGAAAAAATGAAGGAAGGAAAGAAGGGAGGGAGGAGAAAAAAAAAGAAAGAAAAAGGTGACTTCATTGCCTGGTAAAAGGCAGACTCAAGGTTTGCTTTATGAGACATGATCAGGTGAGTTCTAATATTTTTGTTTTAGGTTTTTAAAAATAAACTCTCTTTTTTTCCCTCTCTCCCATTTATTTGATGTCCCAAACTGTGCCACAGTGCTTTCAACTTCTAGTCATCCCCTCCTGTGATTCTGGTGTCTGCTGCTCAGACAGGAAGATAAGTAACCTTCTGCCAGAACAAGGAAGGGGTGGACGGGGGAGGGGGACACTCTTTCTTTCTCAACAGGGCTCCCTCCCACAAATATTTATTGCACAAATATCTACACAGTGTTTATTTCACAAACACTTTGTGCCTGGCATTGAGGCGACTCACTGGGGTCCTAATGAATGAAGTAGCCCTTCCTCTTAAAAAAAATGTAGCTTTCAAACCAGAAAGTATTAGAAACTTGTGAACAATGATTTTTCTTAGCAGCAGAAGTGATGAAGTTTATCATCTAGTTTTATCATAGAGCACTAGAAGAGATGTTTTCAGATTAAAAACTGTTTTCTTGTAATAAAGTTCAAAAAGAAAAGGAAAAAACAAACCAAATTTAACTAGGAATAGGGAACATTTATTGA
Organism: Graphiurus murinus; assembly: GCA_004027655.1. NCBI lineage: Eukaryota > Metazoa > Chordata > Mammalia > Rodentia > Gliridae > Graphiurus > Graphiurus murinus. The sequence continues at coordinate 81,279 of PVLC010003574.1, read as the reverse complement.
ACAGCTACATACTCAGCAATGTATTAAGTGTACTATATTATTGCACTTAGTACTCAACTCACCTCTATCATAACTGCATATAAGTATTAGTAAGTGGGAACTGTGCAAAATTAATTTCTCCAGCTCACACTGCCGGTCAGTAGCAAATCTGGAATGCGAACATGGGTTTTTCTGACTTAAAAATCTAACTTCTTTCCATATGCTTAAATATTCCTTTAGTGCCTATCTGTGGGAAGCACTGTGACAGTTCAACCTAACTGGTACAGACCTGCTAAGTATCAACCCCACCTCTAGGATATGGGAGATCCCAGTGAAGGGTTTATTGCAGGGGAGTAGCCTGCCCAGTTCTGTCTTTTATTTCCTTTTTTGCGGTACTGGGGATTGAACTAGGTCCATTCTAGCTCCAAGCTACACCCCCAGCCCTATTTTTTTATTCTTTATTTTGAAACAGGGTCTCACTAAATTTCGGAGGGTGTCACTAAGTAGCTGAGGCTGGCTGCAAACCTGTGATCCTCCTGTCTCAGCCTCCCAAGTAATGGGATTACAAGCTTGCACAACCACGCCTGGCTCCAGATCTGTATTTTAGAAAAGTAATTCTAGATACAATACGGAAGCTGAATATAGGGAAGACAAAAGCAGGGATAAAAAGACAAAAGCAATAAGTTCTGTTAAAGGGTCAATGCTGCTGGGTGTGGTGGCACACACCTGTAATCCCAGTACTTGGAAGGCTGAGACAGTAGGATCACAGGTTCAAAAGTAGTCTCAGCAACTTAGGGAGGATCTCAACAACTTAGTGAGACCCTGTCTCCAAACAAAAAATAAATAAAATGGGACTGAGTATGTATTTCAGAGGTAGAAAATCCTTGGGTTCAATCCTCAGCACTACACACACACACACACACACACACACACACACACACACACACACGGTCTCTGCTAGGGCACAAGGAGAGAAGAGTTTTATATTTTATGTTATAATCAAAATATAATCACCATTTCAAATGAGTCTAGTGCTTTAAAAAAATAAGGATATAAATTATACAGAAACTGTTATATAATAAGAATAATTCAGACTGGTGACTTCTAGATTACCTTCTCCACACATAAATTAACATTATTCCAACAGAATAACATTATCAATTACTATCACTTAATGAAGTACCTTGTCCTGTTCAACTTATATAACACAAACATGTATTTTACATACATATATTTTTAGAAAAATACTGGGCAATAAGCCGGGCGTGGTGGCGCACGCTTGTAATCCCAGCATTCGGGAGGCTGAGATCGGAGGATCTGGGTTTGCGGCCAGCCTCAGCTACCTACTGAGGCACTCCATAACTTAGTGAGACCCAGTTTCAAAATAAAGAATAAAAAATAGGGCTGGGGGTATAGCTCAGAGGTAGACCGCCACTCCTGAGTTCAATCCCTAGTACCACAAAAAAAAAAAAAAATACTGGGCAATAGAAAATACAGCTCTGCAAACTCTACATCACGATGGTCTCATTTAATCTTTTTATTGGAAACAGCAGAGTAGACTTTTTGCATTAAGTAAGCAAAATTAAGCAAATTTTAAAATTAAATGAGAAAAAATTAAGCAGTGACAACATGTTTTTAATAGGCCTTTGGAATCCACTGTGATCATTTTATAGGAAATATCCAAGATATATTTCCAGTCCACAGAACTTTTAGTTAGATGGACCAGTATACTTCAATAAATAATTTGTGAGCCTCTAAATGGTAATGAACACAAGCACAGCACAAAAATATATAAAAAAATCATATACAGTTCAAAATATATAAATAGAATTTAAAAATTCATTACTATGATTTATAATATATTAGGGGTTACGTATCTGGGTGCTAAAATAAGTTGATATGGGCTCTATTTCCACATCAAAAAGAACAAGAATCCCAAAAGGACAAAAAAAAAAAAAAAGCTTAAGTCATAAAACTAGAGTAGAAGTGATTTAGAAACAGGAAAAAAGACAAAAACAGAACACAATATGTCAGATCCATTAAGATGGTGAGTATATCTGGAAAACTTTAAGAACTGCTTAGCTGTGAAACATGAAGTGCTACAAACCAATGTTCAATTACAAGCAAGACTTTAAATTCCTGTTAGTTATACTAATTAAGAGAGGAAACTTAAAAATTTTTATATCATGTCACTCTTTTCAGTGAAAGAGATCACTTGATATTTTTTAGTCCTTCCCCTATCTGAATTAATTTGCAGCCTAATTCCAAAACAAAAACCAAAGTTGATCATATAATAAAATATTGTATATGAATTTCTCCTAAATTTGGTCAAAGGGTTCAATTTTACTTTAAAAAGCAACCAAACCAGACATCACCATCTGTGTATAAGCATAAAAGAAAAAAAAAAAGGAACAAATAGACATAAAAGTCACATGAGATTTCCTGAAATTATGTATTTTCAGTAAAAAGTCCATTAAAACTTAATCTTTAAGTGTGGTAATGACCTAACGTCTATACATCAAATTTGACTTGATGTACTCACAATCTTCTCACATGCCTGTGTTACTCTTCAATCTATCTATAGCAACTCCAGATGAACTGCTCTAGCTGTTCTGTGACTAGCTGCACTTGGCTCTGAATGAGAAGTTCGAGGACCAGACAGCCTGCATGGAACGTACCATGCACCTGGCCTCTGAGATGAGTGAGAGCAAATGCAGTCATATTTAACTGCTGGATTTCATTAGGATTTTATGAAGAGAGAGACATTCTTTTTTTCAAGAAGGCCTTTTAAAATAAATGTCTAAATCCTAAAACACGTGGCTCTTTATTACAGAATTTCATGAAAAAATATTTGCTAATTAACATCCACTCACTCTTGGGACATAGTAAAGGAGAAAAAGGTTGGAAGAATTCTTGCTTGAGATATAAATCATAATAATTGTTAAAGAATACAAGAATAGTAAGATCAAACCATGAAAGGAAAAAGCAAAGAAAAACCAGACATTTCCCATACTATTTACTATACCCATCAGTGAGTTACTTTACCCATACCTACCTAGCTTACATTTTCATATTCAGGAACATATTAGCAAATTTAAAATGCTTAGCTATATACAGAGGACTCAAAACCTGCTGATTTGAATGTTAGAGACGGTATAACTATTAGATTTTACAATTTCATGGTTAGAAACAAAATAAACTAGAGTTATGTATCACCACAAAAGAAAGAACTAGGCAACATGGAAAATATTTAAGTAATGTTTGATGAACAAATAGACAGAACTATACACACCCTAGTATGTCCTCTCTAACAGTGAGTGCATGTGTGGTAGCCAGCCTTCTGGATGGCTTCTGGTACACACACCAGTAGGGTTCCCTCACACAGTGAGCAGTGCTGACCTGAGAAAAATAGTGCACAAATGACGGTATGACTCCTGTGGCAGAGCTGTCCTGCCTTGAACCCTCTGGGAGAAGCCAGCTGTCCTGTTGTAAAGCCCTCGTACAGCCCAGTGGAGAGTTCCATGTGGCAAGGAGCTGAGGTGCTTCCTGCCAATAGCCAGCATCAATCTGCCAGCCAGGAGAGTAAGCCACCTTGGATCCCTTAGCCTTTGGGTCAAGTCTTCTGGATAATATGACCCTGGCTGACCTCTTGACCGTCACCCTGTGAAAGACCTTTAGCCAGAACCATCCAGCTAAGCCACTCCCAAATTCCTGACCCTCAGAAAGTAAAATAAGAAATGTCAGCTGGGCGTGGTGGCACACACCTGTAATCCCAGTACTTGGGAGGCTGACACAGAAAGTTCGAGATCAGCACCAGCAATTTAGGGAGACTCTCAGCAACCTAGCAAGATCCTGTTTCAAAACAAAAAATAAAAAGGGCTGAGACTATCGCTCAGGGTCAGAATATCCCTAGGTCCAACCCTAGTACCCAAAACAAACAAATTAAATGTTTATTGTCATTCTAAGCCACTAAATTTTAGGGTACTTGTTACATAGCAATAGATAAGTAATACATATTTTGAAAAGACATGCCAAAATAAGAATAGTATTAGAATGTGACAATGCCCAAAGAAAATCAGGAGTGATTACTTCCTAAACATTGTTAGGTTATGTCGCTTTCATTGCTGCATTTTTACAAAGCAGATTACTGCTATATCACACCCATATTTTCTTTATAGAGAAGTTTTACTTAAGTCATTCATTCACTGAACAAACACTTACTAGGACGTTAGGTTAAAGCCGCCCCCACTCCTAACCTCATGGAGCTTACAGCCTGGAAGAAACTAAGCTGTGTCACAAATTAGGATTACAAGTTTTTATATACAATCTTTTTTGCTATAACATGTTTTTAGAAGGTAAATTAAATCCTTCCAGAGGCAAATTAAGTGATCAGTAAATGGAAAAATGATGTCAGTATAACACAAAATTTCTATCAGTTCACATGTGAAGCCAATATGGCAAGAAAGGAAAGAGCTCTCAGCTCCACTGTTATAGCAGCAGCAAGAGCGTTTCCATTCGAATTTAACACAACTTCAAAGCAAGTGCTGCCACCAGAAATCCTGCCAGATCACACTGCTGCCTGTACCCGACCTCCTCGCCTCGGCCCACTGGCTCAGAACCCCGCTTCCCTCTGCATTATCTCAGGCCTCACAACCTCTGCTCTAATTAAAATGATGCTGGGATTTCGCTGTGTGTGCGCGTGCGTGCGTGCGTGCGCGCGCGCCCGCGCGCGCTGCACAGGTTTTGAGTGGTTGGCTTCCACCCTGCTTTCTCTCTAAACGGTCTTATTTTTAGCACACAATTTTGCAGAATGAGGTTTTTAGAAACGTGTCGTGGTTTGAAGAAATGCCTGTATTCTTAAGGAAACTATCACTGTACTAGGCATATAATGGAGGACCTTGACCTGATGCAGAAATTGCACATGTGAAAGTTAAAAGCACAGAGACAGAAATAGAAAGAACATTTCCCCAGGAAACAGGCCTAAGCAAGACTTCTCTTCATCCACCTCAAAGATTCTGCCAGACTAGGAAAGCTGTATTCACTTCAGGTGGATGTTGGATTCCTGCTTTGACTAATAGAACAATATGGTGGTGGGGGGGGGGGGCACATGAGAGCAGTAAGACTGATTCTGTGGTTCTCAACCTTGGCTGAATTTTAGAACCAAGTAGGAAATGCAGATGCTCAGGCCCATCCCTCAGAGAGTCTGACTTAACTGCCTTGTTGGGCCAGTTTCCCAGGTGATTTTTTTTTTTTTTATGGTGCTACTGTAGATGGAACCCAGAGTTATTCTACCTCCAGGCTACATCCCGGCCCTGTTTTATTTTTTAGATGGAAACAGTGTCTCACTAGGTTGATGAGCACATCACTACCTGCTAAGGTTGTCCTGGAAACTATGATCCTCCTGTCTCAGCCTCCCAAGTACTGGGATTACAGGCCTACGCCACCACACCCAGCTCCTCCCCAGGTGATTTCAATTTGATTACAAACCAGTAGACCAGAGATGGGCAACCAGCAACTACCAAAGGATTAGAGAATACATCTAAGGAAAAAATTTAAAACAAAACCCCACACCCAACATTATTTATGCATATAAAACTATACAGTTTTATTTAATAAATAAGACTATTCATTTTTCCCAACAAAGTTCCCAAGGATATTTCTTAGGACATAGGTAGGTCTGGAAATAAGCAGAGAGTGAGGATCAAAAACAAGAAGCACTGTTGGAGGCTTCTGGACGAGGCAGCCTGCGGGACTGGCTCCTATGATCCTTAATTCACTGGGAAGGATGGAGCTTGGTCCTAGTTCCAGAGGGATTTAAGTCAGCTACTCAATTTAGTGACTTTGCACAAACAATAGCACATACCATTTAAAAACACGGCCATCTTGAGATGTCAAAATAAAGGATAAATATACATCGGCCTACTTACTATGTAGAGGTAAAGCAGGTAACAAGTATTTTAGAAATCAGAGTTGAAGGAGGGGATAATTATAAAATACAGATCCCAAGATCATTGTCATACTGATGAATAGAAATTGCCAGTGAGAAAAAATAAATAAATGAACAACAATAGGTACCGCTATTTATTCAACATTTATACTTTGCCAGGAAATCTGCTAAGCACATTTTACATGCCGTCTTATTTAGTTACTGAATAACATTAATAGCTAACTGAGACAGAGAAGTCAAGTCACTTGTCCATGGTAAGTTGATCCAGGTGTCAAACCTGTAGACAGACATACATGATCTGTGCTTTTAACCATGAGATTCTACATTAAGTCATCTTCCATTCCCAACAAACCAAGTAATTTTGAGACAGCTAATATTTTTTCAGTATTTGGGAACCACCTCACTGTGTGATACTTCAAAGTCACCTCAGCCAAACCATTCTATAAAATCAGACCCAAAGTAAACAGTGTTTTCCATGGCTGGGCTTTAAATCAACATTGTCTCCTCTACCATGAAAAATTCACAATGCATAGAAATTACTTTCCTGTAGAAAATGGGCTTCTAAGAAATCTAAGATTTTTGCTCCTGACAAAAATAGAAATTTTATGTAACATACTTTTTTCTTAACCTAACTTGGCAAGTTGCTGTGCCTTGACAATTCCACCATAAAGATACCTCTGCCGGTTCACCGATTTCTTCATTTCTACTGCCACCATACTGACCCAGACTCACACTGTAAGATTTCTAAATTATTGACTACCCTTATCATCCCAGCTGGTCAGCCCAGCTCTAATCTCTACAGCCAGAGGAGGCAAATCCACCCTGTGTACTGCTTCAGGCTTAATTTCTTAAAACATTTCTTGCCTGTTGCCACATTGATTACAAGTCCTTTAATAATTATAGGCTTCCTACAGGATAAGCCCCTAGTCTGTTGTAACCTAGCATTCAAGATCTGTAACTAACTGAATCCCACCCATCTCCAGCTTAACATTCTGCTACCATGCATTTTAATCCAAAATTCCTTCATAAAAACAAGAAGTAAACCTGCATTTAACATGAGGTAAATACTTAAATTGTGGGCTAATTGTTTAAATCCTTTACATAAGACCTTAGCTCTCTATCTTGGAGTTAATTAAGTTCGAGTTTTACACTACTTCAAATGATCTGCTTCAGTTTTGGCAGAACATGTAGGCGGATGTTCTCAACACCAGCTAAGCTCTTGCATCTGATCTTTCTGGTAATCTCAAAAGTAAGAGTTAATTTAGTTTCAGAGTGTACAGTTACACAGAACTCTACCCACAAGGCAACATAGAGGGTTCTGGCTGTGTCGTAAAAGCATAAATCTTTTATATAATGCACTAAACCAGTTTGTCGATCTTGAATAGGATTATTTTACTTAAAAATACACAATACTTGGCCAAGAGTAAAATGTATACATTCTACAGGTACAACCTAAGGAAATTTATTCATATATTTTGTTATGAGAATTCCACTTCCTCATCTATTATGAGGTTTAAAAAAAAGTTCTACTACTAGGGAGAGCTGAGAAGAAAGGATCAAGTGTCTATGCAATAATATCCATTTCCGGTGAAGCTAATTTATCAGTTACAACCCATGGCTTCTCTGGAGCACTTATGAAAATTCTCCATTACCCCAGGAAGGCTGAAAGATGAGGAAGAAAATCTCCCTTAAGTTGACGGTTTCTATAGACATTATGAAAAATCCATACAAGTGAGAATGTGGCAGATACATGGGATCCTTGTTGGAAACCACATCCTCCCCTTCTGTCTTTGCTCAGTAGGGTTTGGCTATTGCTTTCTTAGTGCTCATATGAAGTTAAATTAATTCATTCTGAAGCTTGTTTCAATGAACTCTGTATGTCAGGTCTTTAAAAAGATTAGAAAAAAGTCGGGCATGGTGGCGCACGCTTGTAATCCCAGCATTTTGGAGGCTGAGACAGGAGGATCCAGGTTCCTGACCAGCCTCACCTACCTAGTGAGGCACTCTGCAACTTAGTGAGACCCTGTTTCAAAATAAAGAATAAAAAATAGGGCTGAGAGCTGGGTGTGGTGGCGCACGCTTGTAATCCCAGCATTTGGAAGGCTGATACCAGAGGATCAGGGTTCATGGCCAGCCTCAGCTACTTAGTGAGGCACTCCACAACTTAGTGAGACCCTGTTTCAAAATAAAAGAATAAAAAATAGGGCTGGGGGTATAGCTCAGAGGTAGAATGCCCCTGACTTCAATCCCCAGTACAGCAAAAAAAAAAAAAAAAAAAAAAAAAAAGATTAGAAAAAATGTGCATTAATTAATGAAAGAAACAAAGAAGGAAGAAAACTTTTCCATAGTCCAATCTTTCATAAAAGATTCACGGAAAAACCATAGACCTTGCAGTACATGGGAAGGGAGAAAAATCTCTGACAAATGAGCAAACCAGAAAGTTCCAGAGAAGGAAGACTACCCAATGCTTACTGTATCACCAGTAAATGTGCAAATGGCTCTCTGATGACTAGAACAGGGAAATGGATTCATGTCTAGCCATATCCTTTATACATATTATCTTCTATATACAAATTACATATAGCTCAGAGATTATTATAGAAGGTATTTCTTAAAGTTACTCCATGAGCAGTTAGATTACTTTTTTTTTTTTTTTTTTTTTTTGCGGTACTGGGGATTGAACTCAGGGGCATTCTACCTCCGAGCTATACCCCCAGCCCTATTTTTTATTCTTTATTTTGAAACCGGGTCTCACTAAGTTGTGGAGTGCCTCACTAGGTAGCTGAGGCTGGCCACGAACCTGGATCCTCCAGTCTCCGCCTCCCGAACGCTGGGATTACAAGCATGCGCCACCACGCTCGGCTGGATTACTTTTTAATATTCCTCATAACCACAGACTCTTTTCTTCATAGACCATGAGTGGCTATGATAAAAAATGGCAGAGTGGCATTTGATAAAGAATTTTGAAGGCCTCATAGTTTACTTTCCTTTTCCCAATACCCTGTATCACAAAGCCCCCCTCAGAGAAGGCAGTGTCAGTCTTCATTTGGTATTTAATTTTGCAGAATGCATCTATATTCTACCACACTAGAGACCAGCACTTGACATAATTCACTCCACTACTATTAGGGGGAAAAAAAAAATGCAGTTAAGCAAAAGCAAGCTAATGTCAGATAACTCTCAAGAGCAAAAGTCCAGACTCTGCCAGGGCCAATCTCCAATCCTCCATTCCACCTTATCTACTGTTCCATCCTAATCATATCTAGTAACTAGTATTCAAATGGCTCATTGAAACCAGTTAAGTCATATTCTACTGGTTACGAAACCCAGGAAGCATGAAATGTAATTTAGAAAGTTTTTATGAGAAAAGTTAAAATTTAAAAGTTCTGGAATATAAAATGCTTACTATTTATTCACATGGAAAACTCAGATTTTAGATAACCAAGGGTTTACTGTGCCTCAGAGCAAAAGAGCATCTACGAAAACACAGCACTGCCCCCTTGTGGTATCTATTGAAAACTACCTCAGCTCATACACAACTGAGGGGTTTTTTTTAAATGTTTAATGTTTGAAAAAAACTTTAATGTATTAAATTTTGATGTTGATATCCACTAAACTTCACTGAAATTTAGAATTTTTCAATGTCTTGTTTAATAAATTATTTGCGATCAAAACTAAATTATCCCTGATAATTTTTATTTTGTTTTGTACTTATTTTTATTGGTGCATTGTAATCATACATCTTTGTGAGGTACAAGCTGGTAGAGGCATACATGCACACATTTCTCATTTAACCCTTCCCCAATTCTCACCTCATTCCCTACTTCCTCCCCCTTCTCATGTTCAGTTTAGTGATTGACTTTGATATGTTTGTGAAAGTACATCATGTACATTAGGGTGTTTCCCTCTCCCCTATCACCTTCAGATAGGTCACCTTCTTTGCTCATCTAAGATGTATGATTACAATGCGCCAATAAAATTTTAAAAAATCAAGATTGGCATTAATAGAAAAAAGTACAAAACAAAACAAAAATTGTCAGGGAGAATTATTATGCAAATGATTTTTTAAAATATTCTTTTTCTTTTTTATCTACAAGTTAAAATGTCCAAATAATCCATTAAATAACTACAGGAGAAACATGAGTATTGGTATTACCTATAAATTCCACAAGTAAACTCAGAAAAGTGTAAGATTAAAGAAAATTCAAGAAACAAAAAACTGCAAATTGATTCGCACTGATCGCCATTGATTTCATTAAGCATCATGTTTTAAAGCTCTGTCACAGCCTTTTCTTTTTTCTTTTTTTCTTTTTGCGGTACTGGGGATTGAACTCAGGGGCATTCTACCTCCGAGCTATACCCCTATCCCTATTTTTTGTTCTTTATTTTGAAACAGGGTCTCACTAAGTTGTGGAGGGCCTCACTAGGTAGCTGAGGCTGGCCACAAACCCAGATCCTCTGGTCTCAGCCTCCCGATGTCACAGCCCTTTCTAAAAGTTACTCCATTCCTTCTTTCAACTTTAGGTTCCTCCATAAATGTCCCCGTGACAGATATACGTTCCCATAGAAAAGCTTCTTTACATGAGGTTTTACTATCAGATTAAAAATATCCAAAAAAATGTGATCTAAGTTTCAATATACACACATTTACATATACATATCTACATATATATACATTTTATACTATATAGTTTAAGCATACAGAGAGATATAAAACTATATATATATATTTTTTTGAATCGCATAATCTGATATATACAAAATGATTTTTTTACCCCTCACCCAGGACCTTTGGTAGACATATTTGTAAGACTTTTTCCCTTTTATCTTCTAAATTTCTCATTAAAGAAATTTCTAATTAAATCTTTAGTGAAAATATATTGCTTCTGTAATGAAAAATTATTTATGCTAATTCATTCACCAAATATTTATTTATGCATTTATATATGTATGTATTGTGGTATGGGGATTGAACCTAGGGGAGTCCTGCCTTTGAGCCACACCCTTAGCCTTATTTTAATTTTTAGTTTGAAACAGGATCTCACAAGGTTGCTGAAAGTCTATGTTTTTGAGGCTGTCCTTGAATGTGTGATCCTCCTGTCTCAGCTTCCCAAGTACTAGGATTATAAACATGAGCCTCCATGCCCAGCACCAAATATTTATTAGACATATCTATGCTCTATAAACATAAACAAAGTACATAATCTGAAGTAATAGTCTATCTGACCAGCTGGGCTTCAATTTCTTCACTTGAATAATAAAGATAAAAACTTTTGCCTTACCTTTCTCAAACATTATACCAAGGATCCAAATAAGACAATATATGTAAAGGCTTATAAAGTATTAAGTTACTTCCAAAACCAATAATCAGAGAGGCAAGTCATATTATAAAACAGGTGAGCAAATAAGACTATTTAATGCTATAGTTGAGATAAATCTTATCCTAGGTATTTAAAATATTTTCAACTAACCATTAAATTTCAGTGAGATATTTATCTGTGACTTATAAGCTCTACTAGGTTTAATATGAATCTTTTAAAACTATCACAGCCAGTTCTAAAAAAAATCTTGTATCTTAATTTCTGTTTGCCTACTAGGATCAAAAACTAAAATCTAAGTTATTTTAATAATCTTTAACAAAACAATCTTTCCATCTGTGTCTATGTTATAAAGAAACAATATTTGACCATTAGTAATCAAATATTAAAATCTCTTAGTTCTCTTCCTGGACAAAAATTATGTGATTATTTTAATAGAAAGCTAACAAATACTTTGGAAGCCCACAAATCAAGAAAGAAATTAAAATTTTTATTTTTGTTATTTTGGTATTGAGGATTGAACTATGGCACTCCTCTACCTCTGAGCTACAAGCCCAGCCCCTTTTATCTTTTATTTGGAAACGCAATGTCCCTAAGTTGCTAAGGCTGGCCTCAAACTTGTGATCCTCCTGTCTCAGGCTCCCAAGTACTAGGATTACAGACTTGTGTCATTGCACCCAGCTTCAAACTGATTAACTCTTAATTTAAAAAAAAAAAATCAGTCTTTACTAATTTGTAGCATTTTATTTTATTTTTTCCAGCACCGGGATTGAACCCAGGATCTCATGCAAGCTAGATAAGTGCTCTACCACTGAGCTTCATTCTAGCCCTTTTCATTTTAGTTTGGGACAGGGTCTCACTACATTGCCAAGGTTGGCCTCAAATTTGAGATTCTCCTGCTTCAGCCTCCCAAGAAGCTGAGATTACAGGTGTGCATCACCACACCCAACTAGAGTATTTAAATGTATTTAGATAAAAGTGGATGCATATTTTTGGCAGCAGTTAATCAGTTTAAGTTACAAAAACAGTAGATAGAAATAGCATAAATAGATATTGTTTAGTAACATACAGTCAACCCTTGGTATCTTCAGCGGATTGTTTCTAGGACAACCCTCTTTTTCTAGCAGATACAAAAATCTGAAGATATTCTAGCCTCTTATATAAAATGGCATAGTATTTGCATATACTCTCGTCCATCCTCTCATATACTTTAAAACAACTCTAGATTATTTATAGCACCTAATCCAAAGTAAATGCTATGCAAATAGCTGTTATACTGTATGAGTTAGAGGATAATGACAAGGAGGGTTTGACATTTTCATTATAGATATGTTGCTTGTTGTTTTCTCCGTATATATATGATATATGATATATATATATATATATATATATATATATATTTTTTTTTTTTTTTTTTTTTGGTGGTACTGCAGATTGAACCCAGAGGCATTCTACCTCTGAGCTATACCATCAGCCCTACTTTATTGTTTATTTTGAAACAGGGTCTCACTAAGTTACTGAGAGCCTCATGTTGCTGAGGCTGGCTGTGAACCTGTGATCCTCTTGTCTCAGCTTCCCAAGTACTAGAATTACAAGCATGCGCCACCATGCCAGGCTTCCCCATGTACTTCTCATCTAAGACTGAATCCGAAGAACCTATAGATACAGAGGGTCCACTGTATATGAATGTATTTTTAAATCATTAAGCTAGAATTAGGTAGCTCTAAAATATATTCACAAAAATTCTGAACATTTCAAGAGAACCATGCAATCAATGTCTTACACATAAAGTATCTCTTTCTAAGACATACTAAAAGTATGGCTAATATCATTTTTCAATTATAGATAATACTTTCTGATAGAAAGGCACAATATAAAACTCATAATCAAGCCAGGCATGGTGGCGCACGCTTGTAATTCCAGCATTTGGGAGGCTGAGACCGGAGGATCCGGTTTGCGGCCAGCCTCAGCTACCTAGTGAGGCACTCCGCAACTTAGTGAGACCCTGTTTCAAAATAAAGAATAAAAAATAGGGCTGGGGGTGTAGCTCGGAGGTAGAATGCCTCTGAGTTCAAACCCCAGTACCGCAAAATAAATAAATAAATAACTCTAAATCATTCATGGAATGGCTTTAAATGGAGAATCAAATTGAAAAGCTAATACCATTATATGACTAAATCTTTTAACAGTCTTAAAGAATGGACTTAAACAATTCATCTAATAACTGAAGGAAAAAAGTCCTCCCATCATGATTTCCAAATAATCCTCTAAGTAACTTTAAAAATAGCTGTTAAAATCATCTAACTAGGAACAAAAGACAAAAATGGCTGAACCAAACCTCATTTTACCCTCCAACACGGGTATCTAGAAACCAACTGCCTTTTCAAGGTATTGAACAGTGTTTAGGACAAGAGAGAGATTTCCTCACAAGTATTTGAATTAGTTGAGTACTCACAGCAGGTGTAGCACTAGTCTACAGAGAAAGTTTCACGTAGACACAGCAAGGCCGTCCTGGGCCTCTGTTCCCACCCAGGCCCAACTGACACTCCTGGGGGACCAACAAGTCCCGGCATTCCAGGGGTCCCTCAAGGCAGTTTCTACTTAAAGAGGCAGTGATCCAACTTATTTATGATGACTTATTACTTCAAAGAAAATAAAAATACTATGAATAGAGTGATTTGTTATGGTTTAAGGATTTAAAGGGTATATGAGATTTTCTTTCACGTTTTTTCTCCTCCCTTAGGGTTTCTTAGAGTATAGCAAGTTAATACTATTATGCTCTCTGTTGATCATTTCTCTTTGATCCAAAACCCAGGAGAATTGGTGTTTTTAACAACTTTTGAAAAATGTTTGTATGTGGCAGAAAAAAAAAAACACAAGACCATTAAGGATTCAAGAATAGAAGGAAGAAGACTTGAGGAAGAAAAAGAATAAAGACAGGAAAGGAGGGAGATGGGAAGGAAGGAGGGAGAAACTGGTATCCCACATTAGTATGTGGGGGCAACTGCCCTTGAGACATGGATTATACAATCACTGAAAAGTAATATGCTAACAAAATGTTTAGGGCATAAGGGATGTAGAGTTTTCAAAAATTAGCTGCAAGGTGATTACTGGCTAAAAGTGAGTAATGAGACAGTCTTGACTCACCTTTCTTACTCTATGTATACCAAACAAGGAACTGTGTGCTTTTCCCTGTTTTATCCCCAGTACCGAACATAATGCCCAGAAGTCACATGCACTTGAAGGAGAGAAAGGGAGACGATGGAGAACACAGAACTATCATCCCTATTTTAAAATAAAGTCCTATATAAAAGGCAAAATAATTTAACCAGACTTCTTGGGAAAGCTAGTACAGAACAAAAAATCCCCACTATTTTCAAACTGCTTAAACAGTCAAATCACAGCATTCTCCTAGAGATGCCACAAGATTCGGAAGCCTTAAGTTTGAAGAAATATTAAAATTTACTCACATTTCAAATGTTTCCCACAGGGAACAAATGATATAAAATGTAGAATAATTGCATTAAAACTACTTAACTCCATGCTTAATACATAAATTCTGCAAGTACTTCATATGTAAGTAAGGAATTACATGTGCAATCTTTTTTTTCCATTTTATAGGTAGGAAAACTGAGGCAAAGAAAGACTAAGTGACATGCCAACATTCATAGGGAGAAGTGAATAATTGGGCTCTTCTATGAACACCTCACGGCAGCACATCTGAATGCTGATATTCTTTGTGAACAGTGGCGGACAAGAACTCTGGCATGAACTAACAGAATCAAAACTCATGAATATGTGCTATGTGTGCATAGAAACACAACACACACACATGTGAACAACTTATTTCAAAAAATGACAACAAATGGAAGATACTGTTTTGTAATTAACATGAAATTATTAAACCATCATTTTAAATCATCCAATTCATTTTAGTATTAAAAATTAAATACTAAAAAATAATTAAATAAGAAAGTGGGATTAATGATATAAAACTGATAAGAAAGTTAGATATCAAGAAGCAAGAGGCACCAATGCTAAACACAGGAAGCTCAAGTAAGAAGAGAACGGAAAGCATTTCTTGAACTTGAAGCTCAGCAGTTAGGAAATCACTGGTGATATTTGCCGAACAATTTCAGATGCGTGGGTTGCAGGCTGCTGAGGGAGAAGGCACAGCCACACCATAGCAGTAAGGAGGAATGTGTATTGTAAAAGACAGAGGACTGAAAGGTTAATTATTCACACATATTACCAGTTAACAACAAGCGATTTAAGATAACAAAAGATGATGCATCCTGATGAAGCAAAGACCCAGAGGACACAGTAGGGAATTACCTACTCATAAAGCTACCCAGAAATTTAGTGTGTGGTCAGAACACCAGTTTCAGCACTGTAACTGTGATGCAGCCACTTTTGCTCAAATATTACATGCATCTCCTTGGCTCAGGAACAATGCTCAGTGCTCATCTTTTACCTCCAGACCTCGCTCCACTCTGTCCACCTCAAAGGCTGGATGCAGCCACAGCCTTGGTCCATGAAACAGGTAGATTACATGAAATAAACAAATATTTGTAATAACCCATGAATGTATTTATCTGTTTCATGTCCTCCTTAAATGTTCAACAGGCCTTACTACCAAAAACATTATAAAAATAAGGTCAGCAGGAGATATAGAATCTGGGTCCAGTATAAAAAGCATTCTTACTTTGAACTTCCCCCAAAACATTTCTGTGTAATTTGTTTAGCAATTACATACAAATCTTACTACCTAAACCATAATTTATATTTAAGAAAGCAAATCTTCATGTGTTTATATAACATCTCTCAGCTATACACCTTGTGGATGTCACAATTTCTTTATATCCTTCTTAAACTCCAGCAGCCTTTCAAATATAAAGGGTGCTTAATATCCTTTTATCTTAGTATGAGTAATACAAAGCAAAATTATAGCTATAAGTATATGCTAGGAAAGTTTAAGTATGTTATAGACATTTATGCGATTAGTCTACTTAAGTGCCAAGAATGATAGCTTCATACATACATAGTATGACTAAATCCTCAAAACAACTCATGAAGAAACTGAGCTTTAGAGAAGTTGGATAATTTATTGCAAGTTCCACTGCTAGTAACTGACAGAGCCCGGACTGGAGGCCCAACTTTGTTCTTTCCACTCTGCCATATGATCCTTTCCTCTAAGTGATTCCCAGAAACAAACAGTAAACATTTCATGTATTTATATTCTCAAGGTATATATTTTATGTCAAACATTATGGGGTCTTTTGCCAAAAAAAGTATTAGTTACTAAAATAAATATGCATTTATTAAAACATATTCACTTTGATTATATAAACATTTACATATGAGAAAAGTGAGGCTCAAGAAAATAAGGTTAATGGTCTCAAGTTCACAAATGGAGCACGTGGTAAAGTCAATACTTAAACTCAGGGAGTCTGCCTTTAAAACTCAATCTCTTAGTACATAATATAAAACTATTCTTGCATATCCTTTCTATTAAGAAATTAAACTCCAAGATAGTAACTATATTATTTAGAAATTGGTTTCCCCCTAAGTTACCAATATACTCAATACTGTGAAGATGTGAACATTCAATTAATTAATAACAAACAACATACTGAGACAGTTTCCCATGAATAGTCTTTGAGCTATGGAAGGTTCAATTTAAATCTCAATTTTAATCCACTATTCTTTGTATCACTGTTTGTTCAATTAGCAAATTTCAAAACAAGGATACTATATGGAAAGCAAGCATAATCAGCTGATTAAAAATCTGAACTATCAAGAAAAATGTAGGAAATTTACCATTTACTTCAACAAGGATAACGAAGCAAGATGTCCAAAAATTGGCCGACCTGAACATAAACAGCATGTAATTTGAATATCTAAAACACATAAATTCTACAGAGTGGTAAACTAAGAGAGAAGACCACAGTAATATGTTGAACTTGGAATATGCCTCTGGGAAAAATCCAAACGAACATCAAGAAGTGATGATTCCTACTTAACAGCAGATGGCACTAACACACCACATCCTATTGAAATAATCCACATATTCTCCTAAAACATTTTTCACATACACAACCCAGGCTACCTTATATTCAATACAATTTTATTTATATGATATTTCATATAATTTTTAACCTCATTTTTCTGAAACTGAACACGTAGGCATCTTAGATACAAATCCTAGCCATTTTTTAAAATAAAATGTATTACAAAATGTGTTAATACAAGAAACATACTGTCACAAGGTTTGAAATTGAAAAAAAGGATAGGAAGAGGTAAAAGAAATTCAAAAGAGTATCTGAATGTTTTGAGGTTTTGTTAGCCTTAGAGTTGCAATTATTTCCACAATAAACCATAGAAATATTTGAAAATTCTTTTAAAATCACTAGTCTCTACAATATTAGGATTTCCATTTCTTACTGTGAAACTCTTTAAGGTCACGCAGAATATATTAACTTTCCTAATGCAGTCCTTGCCCCATTCCCCACACCAGCCCATAGTAAGCAAATTACCCAACGCAGAGGTAAATAATGTCTCTGAATGTGGGTGCAGAAGTTACCTTAATTAGCCTGGAAGAGGAAAAATACATAGTTGTTTATTACTTGTCACATTACTCTAGAATGTAAACTGAAGTTGAGGAAGGCAGTAGAAATTGGTAGTAATCATGATAAACATATTGATGACTTACAATATAAAATAATTATCTCAAATTCTAGAAGTAAATCTAGTTATAGGACTTATACCACAGAATAAGAGTAAGCTATGTGATTAGGTGAGGAGCTTTCTCACATTTAACAAGCCACACAGTTAACCCATAGGTATAAATATCGACTACCATGGGATTTCTTAAATAACATCAGAATTACAGAAAATACACAGTGTTTCTGTTTTGATTCCCAGTTCCAACATTTATATACTATACTTTGACATGTCACTTAACTTTCAAACTCAACTTCTTCATTTGTAAAATGTAAGTAAGGTGGATTTACAGTGAGAACTAAAAAAGAAAAGTTATGATGCAGTATACAGCATGAGTAATATATAAGGATTCAATGGATGTTAAATTCCATTCTCCTATTACCGTGTTATAGAAGTAGGTAGGAGAAGAGAGAAATAATGGTGTAATCCATATATATATATATATTTGGATTACTTTCCCTAGAAAGACATTTCAAAAATATCCTACTACTTCAGAAAGAACAGGTAACTGTATATATTACTTTGATCATACCCACCCTCCCTACTCCCTCCTACCCCCTGTTCCTTTCCCTTTCCCTAATAGGCCCTATGCTACTTTCAGGTCATCTTTAGAAAATAAGATTTTTAAAATGTTTTGCTCATAGATTGCCTTATTATCACCAAGAACTAATAAGGTACAAGTTTTCTGAAAAATGGGTATTAAATATAAGCAATTAAAAACTCAAAGTCATAAACAATAATAAGCACTATAAATAGTAACTCTACCTATAAACCTAAGGGTGATCACCATCAATATGCATATGAGAATTTCTTTTATTTATCTTTTAGTCTTTAAGTGTATAGCAATTCTGCCAGTAACCTAACACAAATTTTGTACAAGTTAGTAAAATCTTCTTAGTAAAAATGTTTAATTAAGCCCATACATAATGAATACTAGACTTCTAATTACATTTTTCCCTAGAAAGAAAGACATTTAAAAAAATGTCCTGCTATTTCAGAAAGAATAGATAACTAGGATAATTTCCAACCTTGAGTTGTTACCCAGACCTTTCAAGAGCTAGACTAAAATAAAAACGTTTTCAGATAAAAACACAAGTTACTGCCATTTGAATTCACTACAGAAACTTCCAAAAAATTCTTTAGAAAGAAGAAAAATACTCCATTAAAAAGGTTTTAATTAGCCGGGCGTGGTGGCGCATGCTTGTAATCCCAGCATTTGGGAGGCTGAGACAGGAAGATCCGGGTCCTCGGTCAGCCTCAGTTACCTAGTGAGGTACTACGAAACTTAGTGAGACCTGGTTTCAAAATAAAGAATAAAAAATAGGGCTGGGGGTATAGCTGGAAGGTAGAACGCCCCTGAGTTCAATCCCCAGTACCGCAAAAAAAAAAAAAAAAGTTTGAATTATGAGAAGGACAAATAAGCAAAGAAACTCATAAACATGTGTAAAACTGAAAAAATATTGTCTATATAAAATAATAATGCAAATTTGTGGAGCTATTGAAAATAAGGATAAAATTATGGACATAAATATCATATAAATTGTGGGGAATAGCGAAGGTGGTAAGTAGTGGTAAAATGTGGTAAGGTTTTTGTATTTTTTCAGGTAGGTGTGAGTTTTATATTAATTTTAGATTTTGTTAGCTTGGTTAAACAAAAGGCATAAACTAAAAGAATATTAATATAATATGGAGCTCCCAAAGTAGAGAGGATAAAAATAGAGTAGGTAAAGAAGCCCAAATCAAAAAACTTAATCAAAAAATAAGGTAAGAATTGGGAAAGAAGAAAAAATATAGAAAAAGTAAGACAAAAAGAAAGCAAGAAGGTAAAAGAAACTCAGGTCAACAATCTCAATGAATATAAATGGACCAGTCAAAAGACTTAAAATGTCAAACACACATTCCTGCAAAACTCTACTACATAATATTTGTAAGAGATACACTAAACTACAAGGGCACAGAAATACTAAATATGGCAAGTGGAAAAAAAAGTATCATTGGCTGCATCAACTAAAGAATTTTGTAATAACTTTGATAAAATACGACAAAACAAATCTGGGCAAAGGCATTCCTGGCGTTAAAGATCATAACAGAGTCTTAATGAACCAGAAGAATACAAGAATCCTAAACTTGTATGCACTAAGCACATATAAATATAGAAAGCAAAATTTGATATAATTACAAAGAAATGTCAAATCACCTCTATCTTTAGTAGACCAATCAGATCAACTTAATTTTGAATATAAGAGATCTAACAAAGCAATTTAAAATGTGATATAATAAACACAGACTCCTCAGGCTCAAAATTAAAGAATGCATACCCTTTGCAAGTATATGTGGAACAGCTATAATAAACTCTTCCTGTGCTACACCATAAAGCAAGACTAAAACAACTTTGAAGAATCGGTTCATGTAACCAAGTATGTAACTAATGTACAATTCACTAACAAAATGATAAATATATAGAATACCCACAGTGGACCACTTCAAAACATACTTCTAAATAATTTGTGGGTCCAAACATAAATGATAAATATAACAGAAATTTGAAACATTTAAATTAAGATGAAAAGAAAATTCTAAATTATGCACTATTATGTGAAAGTAATGCTTACAATGATAAGGAAGAAAACTTTAAAATTAAGTGAGCTAAACTTTCATCTTAATATGATAGAAAAGATATCACTACCAATAATCTCATCAACGTGCATGGGGACGTGGGGGAATGGCGTGGGATCTGGAGGGAATCACACCAAGAGCTGTATGCACGTACATTAGTATCACATTGAACTTCACCATGATGTATAATTACAATGAACCAATAAAAGTATATTAAAGAAATATAACAGAAGAGGAACTAAACATCAAAATGCAGAGGGATGGAGATAATTAATATAAAACAGAAATAATGACATTTTAAAACGAGATGTAATTCCAAGCCAAATTTGGCTCTAAAAAGACTAATATATGACAGTGGTTACCAGAAGCTAGGGAGAATAAGGGAGTGGGATTGGGGGAAAAGGTTGATCAACAGAGACTAAGTTACAGTTAAATAAGAGAAACAAGCTCTGGTGTTCTACTGCACCACAGCTGACTACAGATAGCAATAATGCGCTAGAAATGACGACTTTAAATGTTTTCACCACAAAGAAATGATGAATGTTTGAGAAGATAGATCTGCTTACCGATTTGAGCATTACACAGTGTATACATGTGTTGAAGCATCACCTTGTACATAAATATGTATAATTTTTATGTATCAACTAAAATTCTTAAAGACTAAGAAAATAGGTAGAACTCCATAAAAAAATTAATGACAAAAATGGGAAAAATAAATATCAAGAAAGAAAGGTGGATATAATCATATATAAGGTAAAATATAATAGAATATTATGAACTTTAATACTACACTTAAAAATCTAGAAACCAGACCTGTAAGGTGTTTCATGCAAAGTTTTGTCAAATTGCCAAGTATCAAAAAAATAACAGTTTTATACTTTTCTAAATATTTTACATACATATGAACATTTATTTTTACTCTACAACTTATTTTAAGAGGCTAGTAAAACCTTGAAACCAAACCAGAAAAGCATGGTTTCTGATTTTGAGAAAAGAAAATTACCGGCTATTTCCTTTTATGACTAGTGCAGAAATTCCCTTTTAAAAATAATCAAACAAACATAAAACAAATCTAGTAGCAAATAATAAGATACCATGACCAAACTGGAAGTATTACAACAATGTGAATTATAAAATCTGTAAATTTTATTTATCAAACAAAAAGATCACTTTAAGAAATAAAAAATAATAAAACTCAACATAAACTTCTTAAGAATAAACTTAATAAGCTAAAAGTATAAGGAAATTCCCTTAACCACACAGAAGATGCCTGCCAAAACTACGGAACACATTCTTCTTAATGAACAAATTTAAGAAGTGTTCAATGATCAAATTTGTTTGATTCAAAATTAGGAATAAGAGAAATATACCTAGTATCAGCACTCTACTGGAAATTCTAGTCCTGCACTATCTAATACAGTAGTCCCTAGCCATGCAGTAATAAGCACTTGAATGACAGCTAGTTCAAACTGAGAGGTGATATGAATGCAAAATACATACTATCTTTTAAAGATTTAGTACTTGAAAAAGTAAAATAGCTCATTAATAAATCTGTATTTGTTATATGTTGAAATGACAACATTGGATAAAGCATTTTATTAAATTAACTTCACCTAATTCCTTTTATTTATTTAATATGGCTCACATTATATTTTTATTGTACCATGTTATTCTAGTCAGATCAGTAAAAGAGAAAATATAGAAAGAAATGTTGGACAGGAAGAAACAAAGTCGTCGTAATTACCTTCTATGATTGTCTATACAGAAAAACATACAGAGAATTTATTATTATCAATAAGATGTAACAAGGTGGTCCATATGCTAACACTTAGTAAATATAATTTACTAATAATTTAGTAATTTTCTAAAGATAAAATTTACAAAAACAAAATATAAAACCCCTAAAATTTAATGAAAGATACAAAGCTTCATTGAAATAAACTAGAGACCTAAATAAAGCAAGAACCTTAATACCTAAATTGATCTGTACATTGAGTAATATTTCATCAATATTTCAAAATGATTTTATGAAAAACCACAAAATTTATATGGGAGAGCAAAGACCACATAATATAGCCAAGGTATCTTGAAGAAGTTTGAAGAACTACTCTCCCAGATATCAGAACTCTTTATAGTCTTTCTGAATATTGGTGTTGAACCAATTAGCTGTCATTATGCGGTAAAAAGTTATTATGATCCCTACTTCACACCATGGCAGAGAACACGTTAAATCAAATGAATTAGAGCTCTAATGGTGAAAAGAACAATACTTTCTAGAAGATAATAGAAGAATATTTTGAGAATAGGTAAACATTTCTTAAATCAAATACAAAAGCACCAACAGGAAAAGCTGAACTTTTGTTGATCAAAATTAGGAATTTACTTTTATCAAATTATATCAAAATTGTAAAATCACTTTTATTAAATGATATCAATAAGAGAATAAAAATGTAAGTCACATTGATGAGAGATATTCGTAACATCACAGAGCTCATTTCAGAAATAAAGAACTTCTGAAATCAGTAAGAAAATGATAATTCAATTTTAAAAACTGAGCAAGACTTGAATAGGCATTCTACAAAATAATATATCCAAAGAGTCCATCTGTCTACCTACCTATCTGCGATCAATTTAAGCAAAAAGAAAAATGCAACTTAAGACCAAAATGAGGTATCACTATACACCTATCAAGATGGCTAAAATTAGAAATACTGATAAGTGGGTTTAAAACTTAATGATGAGTGGAATATACAGCAACCGGAACACACACACACACACACACACACACACACACACACACCCCTCCCCCCTAGAAGGTGAAATAGGTAAAAAACCACTTTGGAAACTTGGCAGTAACTACTGAAAGAATATACTCAAACCAACAAAGGAGATGGACGGTGGGGGTCGGGGGGACATCCTAAGGCACATGATGTACTTACACAATTATATCAAGGTCACTCACTGAACTGAACTTGAGGGGGGGGAGGAATTGGGGAAAGGGTCAAATGAGAAATATGTGCACATATGTCGTTATCAATTTGTACCTAACAAAGATGTATGCTTACAATGCGCGAATTATTACAATAAAAAAATTAAATTAAACACATGTACAAGAATATTCATAGCCGTGTTACCAACAGCAGTCCCCAAATGAAAACAACCCAAATGCCTATCAAGAGAATAGAAAAAATAAAGTACAGCATGCTCATACAATGATATAGTATATAATTATGAAAATGAACAAATGCCTATTAAATTCAACAAGATGAATGAATATCACAAATATAATACTGAGCTAGAAAAATCAGAAAACTATACTGCATAGTAAGTAATTTCATTTATGCAAGATTCAAAATAGACAAAACTGATACTGTTAGAAGTCTATTGAGTGTGTACCTTTACAAAGAACTAAGGTAGTAACTAGGAAACTTTTCTGTGTATATGTCCATTTTTTAAAATATGTAATTCTGCACAGCTAAATATATAAATCTCCAAGACAAAAAAGAGGAAACATGAAAACTCTATGGCATTTTTACTGGCCCTTGCCCCACCTCCCTCCCTAGCTGAGTGACAGTGTTCAAAATGGCAGCCCATATATCCAGTGTGAGACCTTGGTCTCTGGTTCTGTCGGGGGGAGGGGGGGGGCAGCAGTTTCTTGAATAATTGCATTTATCTGTTTTGACATACCTGGGAACAACCTTAAAGACTGACTAAAGGTATGTGCCTTTTTTTTTTTTTCTCAAGGCAGAGAAGTGGCTATATAGAAGGTATTCCTCAAAAACATTGACAAAGTAAGCAAACAACCCACTGTCACTGAGGCAAAGGATTACACTTACGGCACATACATGATATGCAGAAAACTTGAGAGAATCTTTAGAGATTTAGTGCACTGAAAAGCCACCAGGTATTTGTGAGGAATTTAGAAAGCCACGTGCATGTCCAGGATGGGATGCATGCTCAGAGAAAACTAAGAAGATGCTCAACTTTCACATTTGGCTGAGTTTTAGGCTCAGCACAAACAGGTTATGAAGGTTAAGGAAGGATAGTAAATTGCCTAGATAAGCATCGAAGGAATGCCCTCACAAAGAACCAATTGCAAAGGCTGGAAATTTAGATGTTTGTTTTGTGTGGTAGAGAGGGCACGAGGCTCAGGTATTCGGGGCAAAACACTTGCTGATCACAACTAAAGAACAGATACCTCATAGACCATACATGACAAAGATACAGTCTTTTTAAAAAACAGTTTAGGAAAGTCAGTTAACAAACAACTACAACCCATACAAACACCAGAAACAAACCTCGAGAAAAGGGGAAAATCTGACTTCCAGAGGTACGTACATTATAATAATCATCATCATCAAAATGACCAGTTTGCAACAAAAATGTACAGAATGTGCAAAGAAACAAGAAAATAAGGCCCATTCACAGAAGAAATTAACAGAAACTGCCCCTGAAATTGTACTTTGTAGACAAAAGACTTTAAGTCAAATGTCTTGAGTATCCTCAAAGAGCTAAAGGAAACATGGACAAGGACTGAAAATAAACCAGGGGAAGAACAAGCCTCGTGTGTCAGTAGAGACAGAAATTACAAAAAAGAACCAAAGCATCGAAGGAATGCCCTCACAAAGAACCAATTGCAAAGGCTGGAAATTTAGATGTTTATTTGTTTTGTGTGGTAGAGAGGGCACGAGGCTCAGGTATTCGGGGCAAACCACTTGCTGATCACAACTAAAGAATAAAGAACAGATACCTCATAGACCATACATGACAAAGATACAGTCTTTTTAAAAAACAGTTTAGGAAATTTTTCAATTCTGGAATTGAAAAATAGAATTATCAAAGTAAAAATTTCACTAGAAAAGCTTAACAGCACATTTGAGCAGGCAGCAGAAAGAATCAGTGAGCTGAAAGATATGTCAATTGAAATTATCTGAGGAGCAGGGAGTATGAAGAAAAATGAACAGAGCCCAAGAGAACTGTAGGATACCTCCAAATGCACCAACATGCATATAATGAGAGACCCATACAGCTATGGTGAACTCATGTTAGAAAAGGGTTCCAACCGGGTGTGGTGGCGCACGCTTGTAATCCCAGCATTTAGGAGGCTGAGACTGGAGGATCCAGGTTCGCAGCCAGCCTCAGCTGCTTAGTGAGGCCCTCCACAACTTAGTGAGACCATGTTTCAAAATTAAGAATAAAAAAATAGGGCTGGGGCTGTAACTCAGAGGTAGAATGCACCCGGGTTCCATCCCCAGTACCGCAAAAGAAAAAAAAGAAAAGGGTTCCAACACCAATTAATGAGAAAAGAATACTCTCTTCAACAAATGTGCCAACACAAATGCATATACACATACAAAAGAATAAAGTGGGATCTCATACCATATACAAACTTGAAATAGACTAATGGTCTAGATATAAGAGCTACAACTTTAAAATTGTCATAGTAAAACATAGGGAACATTTTCATTACCTTGGACTTGGCACTGAATTTCTAGAGAAGACATTGAAAACATAATAAAAGAAAAAAATTGATCAATTACATTTCATCAAAATTAAAACTTTGGACATCAAAGGACACTATCAAAAAAATGAAAAGATATCTCATAAGGGTTTTGTATGTAGAATACATAAAGGACTTTTACAATTCAGCCACAAAAATACAACCCAATTGAAATATGGGGAAAAGGATCTCAATAGACCTTTTGAGTATATACTTAGAAATGGCTCTAAGATGATATACAAATAGCTAGTAAGGGCTGGGCATGGTGACACACCTGTAATCCCAGTACTTGGGATGCCAAAACAGGAAGATCGCAGGTTTAAAGCCAGTCTCAGTAATGTAGCAAGACCCTAAGCAACTTAGTGAGACCGTTTCAAAATTAAAAAAAAATTAAAAATAGCAATGAGAGGCTAGCTCAGAGGTAGAATGCCCATAGATTCAATACCCAGCACCCCCACAAAAAAGCACAACAAAAACAAAAAACAAGTAGATAACAAGTACATGAAAGATGCTCATCACTAGTCATTAGGGAAATACAAATCAAAACCACATGATACCACTTCATACCCACTGGGATGGCCATAACTAAAAATATTAAAAAATACCAAGTGATGTTGAGGAACCTTCATACAATGGTTGGCAGGTAAAGGGGTAGAGTCATTGTGGAAACATTTTGGCAGTTCCTCAAAAAGTTAAACACAGGAAGAATGAGGCTCATTGAAGGAATTACTACCACCAGCTATGTGTACATATGTGAAAATACCAGTGTCAATCTCAATACTCTGTATGGGGAAGGGAAAAGATGGGGAGACAGCGGGGCAGGGGAGGCACCAAGTGCTCTGTGCATGTATATCACTGTCAACATGATTTGCATTGAGACTATAATGACCCAATAAATGCATATAAAAAATTAGACATAGAATCGCCATGCAATAGGTAGTCAAACAGGTATTTAGATACAAATGTTTATAACAGCACTCGTTATTCACAACAGCAAAAAGATGGAGACAACTCAAATGTCCATCAACAGATAAATACACAAAATGTAATACCAAGCCACATGGAATGTTATTCAACCACATAAATGACTAAAGCACAGATTCATGTGTACAATGTGGGTGGCACTTGAATTCATGCTAAGTGAAAGAAGCCAGATACAAGAGGTCACATGTTGTATGATTCCATTCATATGACATATTTAGAATAGGAAAATGCATAGAGACAGAAAAGAGATTTGTGGTCGCCAGAGGACAGGGACGGGGTGAATGGAATGACCAATTAATGGTAGGTAGTTTTCTTTTAGATGATGAAAATATTTATAGATTTTATAAAGGTGGTAGTTAGCACTGCAAATGTACTCACTGCCACTGAATTATACAGCTTAAAATTGTTAATTTTATGTTAAGTTGAATTTCATCTCAGTAAGAAAAGAAAACAAACACAAAATCTGTGGCCTGAACCAGAAAACCACAAATGATCTTCAATTTCTTTTTTCTGTCATCCATCCCATTTGAAGCTGAGCCAAAGTTGATTCTACCTCCACTTTAGAATGTGATTCTCTCCCTTCTTTCCCTTGTGACCAACCCTGCCTTAACCTACCTGTTAAAGGACCACTACTTCTGACCTCCTAATTCCAGCAGTTCCCAGGCAGTCTAATGGCCAACAGTTTCCTGCATCCAATCCAAGTTGCTGTCAGATCCATCTTTTTAAAATATGAATCTAAGCTTTTCATTAAAAAATCTTCCCATTTTCCTATAGCTCTTAGGATAGAGCAGAGCTTCTTACCCCACCATTAAAGACCTTTCCTTTTCTTGTCTGGTCCCTCCTTACCCCTCTGAACTCATCTTCCATCATCCCTTCCCTTTCTCACACTATAAGACCTTTACTCTTCCCTATGGTAAGATCTCTGCACCTCTCTTCCTGGAAGATTCGTTCCCAAGTAAGTTAACTTTCCTAAAAATTCAACTGAATGTCTCATCCTTCATGGGGAGTTCCCAATTCCCCAGTTCTCAATTCTTTATTTTCACAACCATACCAACCACTTCTGAGAGAACTTTTCACACTGTGATATAATTGGTTTGCTTTCTTATAGTTTTCTAATCCCTTCGTAAACTCTGAGAGCAGGGGACATGACTTTATCATTATTTATATCATGCATATTCAGCTCAGCAAATTTTCATTCATTCTGTCATTCAGTCAGTAAGTCAAACAGAAAATAATTCCAAGATCGGCTCATCCTTTGCTGTTTAATCATTAAGTATCCATGCCTGGCTGATATCTGAGAGAATAATTGGCAACTTATTTGTGCAAAGTTTCTGCTTAGTAGTCCATCCTCAAACTAATTAAAAGAAGAGCTTTTGACTTAATTAACACATTTAATACATGAACGAATGCTTCCTAATCCTTCTTATTAAAAAACTGGAAACTGGTCTAAATCAATGTAAGGAAATGTTTAAAAAAAAAAAAAAAGAATTCTTTTGTTGTTGTAAGACTATAGTCAAGGTAAAAATCCCTTAGTTTCGAGGGGAAAAACCAAATACAAAAATTAACAGTTTTATGCCTAGCTAGATACATAATTTAACTTCAGAATTTAGAGTTAGATGTATGGTAACACACATTCCTGTTCCTTACTATCTACCAAATCCTGGGCTACTCACCATGTTCTTGGGCTCACCAAGAATTCTGGTTGGTTTAGCAATATGCTAGAAACTAGGTTCTTTTAAGATATTTTTCAAAGAAAGTATTCTCTACTCTTTCCTTTAATTTCTGCTGGAAACTTCATATTTAAGCTTGTCAAAACAAGCTTGTTTTGACAAGCTTAAATCTGAACTTATTTATTTTTTCAGTACTGGGGATTGAACCCAGGGGCATTCTATCTCCGTATTACACCACTAGTTCTATTTTTTATTCTTTATTTTGAAATAGGGTCTTACTAAGTTGCAGGGGGCCTCACTAAATAGCTGAGGCTGGCTGCTAAGTTTCGATCCTTCAGCCTCCCAAGTATTGAGATTACAAGTGTGCGCCACCACGTCCGGCAACAATCTGAATTTAAATGTACCCAGGTAAAACATTATGTTAAGTGAGATTAATCACTCACAAAAAGTAAAAAATCTTATGTTCTCCCTAATATGTGGAAGCTAGGGAGAAAATGGGAAAAAGAGGGACTCCAGATGAAGAAGGAAAAACCTTAGGTGAACAAAGAACTTGACTTAAAGGAAGGTGATGGAGGGAGGGGGGACACCCTAATGAGCATGAGGTACTTTCAGGAACACATCAAAGCCAATCACTACAATGAACTTGAGAAGGAAGGAGGAGGAGGGAGCAGGGTAGGAATTGGGGAAGGGTTAAATGAGAAATGTGTGCATGTATGCCTTTACCAGCTTGTACCTAACAAAGATGTATGATTACAATGCACCAATTAAAAATAATTTTTTTAAAAAATGTACTCAGGTGAGCCCAAGGTGAGACAGAATATATCTCTAGACTTCCTTGATGACCAGGTTGCTGAGAGTCTCACTACCTCGGAACCTGTGATCCTCCTATCTCAGTCTCCCAAGTATTGGGATTGCAAGCATGAGCCACCATGCCCAGCAAAGAGTTTTGTTTTCATTGTTAATGGGGCTAGTCTTACTCTAATTGTTCAAATCTAATCTAATTCTGTCCACTTCATAAAATCTACAGATTTCAAACACCTGAAAGTATGGATCAAGCTATTAATTTACTTTCTTATAATTAAGATTGATTTTTCCCATACCTATTTCTGCTGGATCCAAAGCAGATATTTATGTTCAAGTGTGTATTTTCTGAATACCAGAAATCCATGTTATTTGCCTACATAATTCATTTGTTTTATATCTTGTAGGCTTAGGATGAGTTATTATTTTCATCTTGCACTGGCTACTAAGAAGCTCACAGTTAATTTTTAGACATTTCCAGACTTTCTCCCTTGCAGTCATTATTCTCATTCTGAGCTGTTATTGTTCTTAACCTTTTTTACTCCTTTGTCACAAATATATTAATTTTGTCATGCTGGACATATTTTTGCAAGTTGCCTTTAACCCTTCTGGAAAATAATCCTTTTAAAAAGAACTCATATATACACTTGTCTAATTATTAGCCAGTCTGCTTCTGGGCCTTGAAATGTTATAGGAGGCAGACATATTCATCTTATTTCATGGCTGTTCAATAATCCTCATGCTCATTCTTAGTTGACTATATATCCAGTCATCATACAAACTATGAGAGCCTTTTTTTTTTTTTTTACTCTCTGAGTCATCACAATTTATTAAGCTATCAACAAATAATAGCTCCATCTAAATTTCAGATGATAGAGGCAATCACTTAAACTCCATCACCCTGAGGTTCCTGCAGTGGTCATGGAAGGGACAAGGATGTGAATCTAGAAACTGTGAGGTGATGAAGCACAAGAGTTAGTGGGGGAAAACTTAGTAGGCAGAAAACAGATAAAACTGCAACAGGCAACAGTTAATAATTAGGCAAGTGGTTGGTATGAGAGAGTTTTAGCATGACTTAACAGTCCAACAGATGGGACATGGCAGATGTCACATATCAGAGAAAGCCAGTCCAAAGACAGGATTATCAAAGCAAGGGCTCTGCAGAAAGAAATAAAATTAGCCCAGATACTTAAACTGGTGTGCAAGGTGGGCAACTAATCATTGCAATAAAGTAGTATATCAATTTTTAAGATTAAAAGATAAAGTATCAAACTGGCAACAACTACTCTTACTGCCGAATCCCCTGGTATTAAACGGGAACTCTTTAAATCCTCCCTAAGTCCAGACTTGGTCCCAGAGGCAGTGCTGGGGGTGGAGTGAGCATACTAGTGAGGTCAAGATGAAAATAATCATGGCAATGACATGTAGGATAAACTACAGGGTAGAGCACCCCTGAATGCAGGATGACAAAGTAAGAGTCGGCTGTAGCAAGAAAAAATTAAGCAAACTAAATAAGCATAGTACCTGTACCAAAGTCACATAAATTTGCAAGTATCACATTGAAACTATGTGTGAGAGAATGAAGGAGAGAAAACATGAATGCCAACACATGCACTGTGGGCTGATCCTCTATTAAAATGGTTCTTCTGCAAAGTCATCAATGATCTTTACACTCATTCGCCAATTTTTAGCACTTTCTCTACCTAAAATTGCACTCACATAATAGCACTGTAGATCAAATGAAATGTGTCTCCTCCAACTTACTTTTGTATATAAAAAAAGTGTCAGTTTTTATATTTCAGACATAAATTGGTTAACTTTCAGCTGCCATCTCTTGCTCACTAGAAATCTCTCAGTTCGATATATTTGTAGATTTAGATGACAATGATACAGGTTATATGCTTACTAAGAAACACGTTTCTTCTGTGTAATCAATCCTCCTTTCAAATGTTCAGTGTCTGATTGACGACTAAGTTGTTGATTTTCTTTTTTTTTTTTTTTGGCTCTATTTGGTCCCAGAGACACTGAGTAACTAGATATTTGCTTAGGATGGAAAATACTTTTATACAGCCTATATTTGATTTTTCCCACCCGAAACCCTCTTATTAATTAAATTCTCCTATTTTTTTCAGAGTCCAATCATAACTAAAACTTTCAGGCCTTATTCTATGTGATTTATTCTGTTAACTCATTTAATTCTTAGCTAGGATTCCTAACTGGAATCTTGGCACACAGAAAACTATCTGCGTGGCTGTTTTCTCAAATCCCTCAAGAACAGTCCATGAATAGTGTTATTCCAGAGAAGTCCATTCATTCATACAATAGATGCCATAGATCTGTAGGCCTTAATTTTTTTTCAAGAAGCCCACAAGTTAAGAAAGACCACAAGTCACAAAGTTCCAAATGGTAGGTTATGTTATCATCCTCATTTGACAGTTGAGCAAACTGGGACAGAGGCTGAGTGACTTGGCCAAGCTCACAAAGCCAGTAAATGGTGAAACCAGGATTCAAATCCAGACTAGCTCCAGAGTCCTTACTGCCTGAGTCAGTTTAACTCTGTTACTCTAAAGCCTCTTTCTCTTCCTCCATGCACAGGTTACCCTTATGACCTCATCTTTTAAAACATGCTCTTTTAAGATTTTTTTATAATTATTTCACATGCATAAATTTCCCTTCACAATAAAACTGCCAACTGCTTAAAATAAGGACTAGGATAAACTTCTCTTGTATTCCTAGTGCTAAGCTTACCAAAGATATTTGAAATTTAATCATTGCAATTAATAATAGTCACAAGAAATTAAGAAACAATGAATTAGAATAGACGTGACTAGCTTATTTAATAAAAACCTTGCTTCAGCCAAACTATAGTCATCTGTCATTAGAGACATGTTAGTGTGTGCATATTGAATATCTTGAAATCTGCAGGCACAAATATGGACAAGATTTACAAGACCAAAATATATCTATAGTTAATCATTTTCAAGTTACATAGTACTAATATATAAAGACTGCTATTTCAGCAATTTTACTTCTTAGTCCCTTCTAAAAACTCCTAGTGTTTTCACACAGATGCCCTAAAATACAAAGGAAAAACAGAGGACGGAGAGATAACATAAAGATGAAAGTCTCTAAAACTCTGGTGGGGCTCTATTTTGGAATCTATAAATCTAGCCTAAGTTAACATGGCAAAAGAGAAAGGAAAATAAATGATTTCCACCAAAACTACAGGATGTCATACATAAATACCTTTGAATTTTCATATAGCTGCCATTGTTAATAGGTTTGTAAATCATCCAGTTGCCCCAAGGATTTTCTTCAATTTGGGAGAAGAGGGGAGAAGGTATAATCTAGAATATAAAATCTTTCAATACTTCCAACTCTAAAGCAGAGAGAATAGAGAAGTCTACAGTGTAAACTTCTCAGTGTTTCAACATGAAGGTTGTAAAGACAAATGAAACAGAAACAGAAGTAAGGCTTGGCAAGTTGATGAGTAGGTCATGTGTGAATATTTCATCACAATTACTTGATACCTTTACTCCTTTCACTACAGAAACAAGTTTACAGACTCTTGGGTAGATCTACTTTTAAGTAGAAATATTGAGAATATTTTAACATTAAAAATATTTGAAATAAGTTCATGACAAAATTGAAAATAAAAATAAATATTAACTAACATTAAAAAGTTAATATAATATAGTTTTCAACTATATTAAGTAGGCAAGATAATATATTTGGACTTTATCATAAGTTTTATGGGCATATGAGTTATGGATTAACTGGCCAAACAGAAACCACAGAATGCTGTAAGAGGTTTGCTTTCAGATGCTTCAAAGATCTTGTAAAACTCTGGGGGGGAGGGGAGATTCATTTGATATTACCATGGTAACAAAACATCTTAGCACATTTAGTTAGGATTTTGTTTACTGGTGAATATTCATATCTTCTCCTCAAACTTAAGCCTGTATTTAATGGATATTTCTTTCCTTTTTTCCCATAGAAGCCAAACGTTAGTCTTTATTTGATCTGTTGTCTAGTTTTAGGGCTTTTTAAAGTCAATTTTGAAATTCTCAAGCAAATCAATAAAATTTCAATGAAATATCTATTCCAACAATGTTCACCATTTCTTCAAACTCATATAAATAAAACTAATATCTATACTGGTGTCAAATATTTAAGCTTAAAACATCGGTACCATATTCACAATGTATTCAAGTTTAACATTTCAAGACCAACCAAATTTAAAGCTTGGACATCAGTTCTAAGACACACCTAAGAGTTACTCAAAAAGCTCTAATAATCCCAGTACTTGGGAGTCTGAGATAGGAGGACCACAAGTTTGAGGCCAGCACATAGTTACTTAACATCTGAGATTCTGTTTCAAAATTAAAAATATAATAGGACTGGAGTATAACACTGAGGAAGAGCACCCCAGGTTAAATCCCCAGTTCCACAAAACAAAAACTCTCTAATAAGTATATGTTAGAACAGCTAAATGCATACATAAATTTAAAGTCCAAGAACACAGCTTAAAAGTAGTGTGCTTGAAAAAAATTACACGTTATAACTGGATATTTCTACTCTGGGATGCATTCACTTAGAAGGTTATCTCCACTACATAAAAACTGTTGCCCAATATGATTCTCAGTGTTTGGGGGGTTTTCTGTAAATACCAAAGTTTGTTGGTGTCTTATGTTTTAGAGATCAAAGATTCACTATTTCATCATCTTTGTATAATTTTGTTTAAAATATATATTTTTTAAAACTACACAGTTGTTTTATCTAAGCCATATAATTAAACAAGAAAACAGCATACTCTGCTATTAAATTATCCCAGAAAAACTCCGTGACCTCACTTTATGATTGCTGAAATTACTCTGTATAAACTTCAACAACCTTATTTCAAAACCAAAAGTAGCTGCTATTAGACAACTGGGCTTTTCAATAAACTTCAATTTCATTCAATAAATACTTATGGAATGCCAACCATGTATAAAGCACCATGCTAGATTCTGCGGGGGCACCCAAGAAGAGTAAGATATTCCCCTGCTCTTAAGAAGCTTATGGAAAGCAGAATATTTTTTAAAACATCTAATAATAGTAAACATCTCTATAGTCTGAAGTATCCTAGATATTTTAAACATACACTAATTTGTTCCTTACAGTGGTCCTAGGAGATAGGTATTGTTACTACTCCCAATTTATAGATGAGAAATATGAGGCCCAGAGGGGTTAAATAACCAGCTCAAGGCCTGGCACAGCCACAAGGGGGAACCTGGGTGAGAAATGCAAGCAGTGTGGCACCAGAGTCCACACTTGAACCTCTCTGCCCTGTTGACACTCAAGCAGTGAAGGCAGAATGGGGTAACAAAGAGTGGCAGCTGTTTACAAAAAGGAAGGAAATGTATCAAATTTCCAAAAGCACATCACATCCCATCATGTGCCATGTGAAATATGGATCCAAAAGGGTAAGTGAGTTTCAGGGAAAGAGTCGAAGAGGAATTCCGGGTAAAGGAGATACACAAGAAAATGGGATTGTATTAAGGTAGTATATCAAAAGTATATGTAAGAAGTTAGCTGGAAGGGAACACTAGAGAGCTGGGAAAGAGGAAGGTGGACTATGGACTCTGACGATGGGTAAGATTTCTCCCACTCCTCACTCATAATCCAAAGTCTTAGCCTAGACTGTGGAGGGGGTAGTGGGTAAAGAGGAGAAAAGAACAAAAAGGCAATAAACACTGTAGAATCAGATACTACAAAACTGGATGTCTGTGTACACAGTGCCTTCTGTGTCCTGGGGTCTGGAGGCTCAGGAACTAATGTTGGAGGCATGAGAAAATGGAGTCAGAAGTAACAAGGCTGCTAAGCCTGGATGACAGAAAAATCAGGGCAATCATAAATAGAAGGAGGGGTGGACAGACAATATGAGGCAGTCAGCTACCCAGGACAGGGCAATGGGAAAGGCCCAGGGGAAAGATGAGGATTTGGGGTCATTTGCAGAGGTGCGGGTAAGGTGAAAGAAAGGAACAGAAAGAAATAAATGACCTTTATATACCTATAGGCAGTTCATGGGAGCAAGGGTAAAGAGCCAAGAAAGGAGATAAAAATAGCACAGCTAAGAAGAAAACCACAGTAGTGCACTGTCAAAACCAGGAAGTAAAAGACCAGGTTCTGAGATGGAGGAAAGTGAGGAGTTAAGAGTGTTGTATTATGCCAAGGAGTTGAATTCTTTTCAAAATGTTACAATCAATGTAATTATCTTACATGAAAATTATTTTCTCCAGTTCACAAAGCCTAATCATGTAAGTATCAATGCCATTCCCTAAAGCCAACACGGCAAGCTCAAGTATATGAAATACTTCAGCACTGTCGTTCTTCACACTGGGGAAGAAAACAGTGCCAAAAATAGAGGCAGCCACAACGTGAACAAAATGTACAGCTCCCTGTAATATCAGTTTTCCTCAATATTATGTAAAGGATTTCATATCAAAACAAAACTGCAGTATGGAATGAAACAGAAGATTCACAAGAATTCAAGGAAATGTTACTGTTGGTTCAAGTCCCTTCAGGTTTGCTTCCCTAGTCCCCTCTGTGCTTGCACACACTTCTCCTCTCCCCAACCTTTATCTCTGTCCTCAGAGTGCCATGTAACTCACCATAATAAAAGATTAGCACACGGCCCAGGCGCTGTGACAACAGCATGGACAGCAGAGGCTCCCTTCCTGAGACCTAGAGAGTAAGAGGCAGCTTCCCAGAGGAATTACTCAACTTTTAACTAAGGACATTGCTTGAATACATGTATACTATGTGTCAGAATAGTATGTGCCAAAAAAGTGCATAAAACACTCAAACCTCATTTACACACTGAAGTTATAATAGGTTTGGAAAGAACTAAACTAAAACCCTAATACTGTTAAATGGTGCTAACAGAAAAAAATGGACAAATGAATTGCTTTTTCAGTACTGTATGACTGGACTTGCTACTCTTCACATAGAAAATAGAAATATGAATATCTTTTTGAATATGCTAAATCATTTATGATTAAAGTTCAGTTAACCCCACGCATATCAAATATAGCCAACAATGAACTTTTGAGGTTAGCATGCAAACTATATTTAGCCTAGAGCTAGCCAGCTTGGTTAAGAAAGACATTCATGAACTCATGGTTCTGATGTTTAAACATTCTGATAAACTTCACTTTTCCATGGAGTAAACCTGGCCAGTTATCTTCACTTGTGCCAGGGATGGTCACAATATGGATTTAGTAAACAACAAAAGGAAATGAGTCAGTACTACACTGTTACCTGGACAAGGAATCACTTTCCAACACATCTCTAAGCTTCCACTCATTCGTCTATAATCTGTTTCTCCATCCAACAGCCAGAGTGATCTTATATTAAACTATACTGCCCCCACTCCAAGCTTCAATTAAAATCCTTTGATATAGTTCTACCCAAGGTTCTATTCAATAGAAAGCTACCTTGTATAAGACCTGGCCACCTCTGCTTATCTCTGCAACTTTATCTCACACCACTGTCTCTTGGCTCCCCATTTTTCAGCCACCCAGACCTCTCTTTTGCTCCCTGAGCAAAGCTAGCTCCTTCTCAGAGGAAAACCTTTGTTACTTCCCAGGCCCTCTGCTAGTACACAGAGCTAGAGAAAGACATACAACTTCCATCATAAATAAAAACTTCTGAGGCCTGAACAACCAACAACAAAAAGTCACATAAAAAGCTCAGGAGGTCCCACGTGATAAGCATGACGTGGCAGATGAACATAAATCTTGACCAAGTAAGTTTAGGGAAAACTAAAATTAATACTGAGTCATACTCATTGAATAAAGGACCAATATAAACTAGAAATCTCCATTTCCATACCCAGAAAAGCCAACAAAATTACCAGAATCAAAATAGTAACCACAAAGAATGTTTTGTGAACACGAGAACACGAGTTTTGTGAACAGGCAATACTGGGGAATTCTGAAGCCAACGTTAGTGTGGGAGGAAGTATCATAAGGATCAGAGGAAGGATGGTGACAATGTCTGCACATCAATGTGAATACATTTAGTGTCATTGAACTGTACACTTCAAAAATGGTTAGGGAGGCTGAGATAGGAGGATCTCAGGTTCGAAGGCAGCCTCAGCAAAGTAGCGAGGCTTTCAGCAACCTAATGAGACCCTATTTTAAAAAACAAAAAAATAAAAAGGGCTTAGAATGTCCTTGGGTTCAATTCTCAATACCAAAAAAAAAAAAAAAAAAAAAAGTTAGAATGGTATGGTAAGTTTTATATTATGCATCTTATCATAGTTAAATCTTTAAAAAGAGAGGATAGGAAAAGTTTTCACACAGCTTTAAAACTAAAAATCTGAACCTCCTCATTTAGAAAAACATAGATGCTAAGATGGATACACTCATTAAATGAGTTTTAGAACAAAAGGAGCAGAAAACATGGACAGATGAAAGACATATAATTATGGTTTTATGTGTTAATCTTCATTAATAAAAAACTCACATTACTAAAACAAGATACTATTTTCACCTGTCCAACTAGAAAATTAGTAAGGAAAAAATGTAAATGATAATCTGGGCAAGGGAAACAAGCACCCTATATATTGCTAGTAAAAGTAAAATCAAGGCCCTTTTGAAAAGAAATTTGTCAGTCAAGTTCATATTCTTTTACCTACTAATTTCACTTCTGTGAATTACCCTAAGGAAACAATCCTGAATACATTAAAAGGTCAATGCATAAATATGAACATTCATTAAAGTACTATGTATAATGAAGTAGCAGAAAATAGAATTAAAATCTCACAATAAGAAAATTAAATTGTTATATTCATTTGTTTCTCTAGAGCAAGTAAAAATATTTCTGAAGAATTTGTAATAACTTAGAAAAATGTTAAGTTAAAAATTATAAGATGTTGTCTATAACCATATATAATTTCAAACATTTCCAAACAAAATGAACAAAGTTTTTTTGCCTAGAACCTTGTTCTGCTTTTCTACAGCTGAGTTCATGTCATTGAAGTGGGGGAAGAGATTAGAATATGGTCAATGCAACAATAAATTAATTCTAATTTATATATGGTAGAGTAAGGGAAGCTATGAACTTTGAACTTTATAAGACATCCACCCAGATGTCTATATTTTCCATTAAACTGTTGGTACTATTAAGATTAGAAGTTAAATCATATTTATAAAATCTGGAATACAAGTAGATGACATATAGTTGTTCAGTATGACAATCTAAAAAAAACCCACTCAGTGGCACATATCTGTAATAGTAGGCTGAAACAAGAAAATCACAAGTTCAAGACTAGTCTCTGGCAATTTAACAAGACCTTGTTTCAAAATAGATTCTAAAAAGGCCAGGGGTACAACTCAGTGGTAGAATACCCCTCAGTTCAATCACCAGTAACACACAATAATAAGTAAATACACACACACACACACACACACACACACACACACACACACACACACAATCTTAATGGCCAGCTTTCTAAACAAAAATAAACATACATGCACACAAAGTTTTTAAAACAATCAGCAGGAACCAGCCAACC
This sequence comes from Graphiurus murinus, assembly GCA_004027655.1. Taxonomy (NCBI): domain Eukaryota; kingdom Metazoa; phylum Chordata; class Mammalia; order Rodentia; family Gliridae; genus Graphiurus; species Graphiurus murinus. The sequence continues at coordinate 42,176 of PVLC010003574.1, read as the reverse complement.
AAGTAAAAAATCTAGGATCCTATGAAGTAGCATTTGATTATACGTAAATGCTATCACCAATATATTCCTTTTTAAAAAGTTTTTGCAAACCGTAGTGGGAAACAAAGGTAGTGGGGAAAAGTAATAGAAAAAGTAGTGGAGGAAGAAAAAAGGTAGTTTCATGATAGCGATAGGTTTCCATTCAAACACAGCAGAATTGATGAGATTTGTTGGGTAAACAGTTTGGAAAGCAATTTGGGTAAAGACAGGCTGCCCAAGCAAGGGGCATTAGAAGCTTCCACCCTTTCCACACTGATGTCCTCAAAGTTCTACCTCCAACCTTCTGCTCTTGCCACTTTCTGAGCAATCACATCTATTCTGATGGCATTATCACCATTAAGAACAGCTTCACTTCAGTATTTTATCCCCGTCTTCAGGCTCAAATCCAAATGACCATTAGAGAGTTGTTTCAAATTCAACATGTTTAAAACTGATTACTGTTCCCTCTGTAAACTTACTCCTTCTATATTCTCTACTTCTGTGAAACCGAACTACTTATTACCTATAAAACGATGTCATCCCTAACTTAGCTGTTTCCCTACATCTATATGCATCAATTAGCAAGGCTTAGGAATTCCCAAATATTTCTTTTCTATCTCTAAAGTCTCTATATTTTCTTTTCTATCTCTAAAGTCTCTGTCCCGATTCAGGTCCGTGTTAGTGTTTCCCTAAATTCTAAAATTGCCTCCTAGTTGATTTTCTTGCCTGGAGTCCTGTTTCCTCTTCAGGTATCAGCTTCAATATCACCTACTCAGGCAGGTCTTCCCTGTTCTCTACACCAGGCTGGACTGAACAGGGATGGATCACACAGTACTCCTCCACCTCCTCTGTTCCAACACATATGTAATGTTCTTGTAATGGTTGCCTGCCCTATTAAGTCAGCTTCTGCATGAGAAAAGGGACTCTCTCATACTGTTTTGCCTTACTTCACCTAGAGCATGGTTAAAACGGCTTACTGTAAAGGATCTGTGACTGATAGTAATGATTGTCTCCACTCCACAGATCTCAAACATGAGCCTATTTATTTTTTAAAATATATAGGTACTTTTAAAATTATTTTAAATCTTACTGCTAATAATGATGTTTTTGTCATGTACTTTCTCAGTCACTGTATATAAAACAAGTATCTGTGATCTTTTTGGATACTACTAGAAATAGGTCTTCACATGTAAAAATGTGGGGACAACTGGATTAGGCAAAAATTGGCCTAAAAAAACAGTGACATATTTAACAATGGAAAGCACTCCAAAAATAATATGAATTGACTAGAACAGAGATGAGCTTATAAACTCTATGGTTTTTCATTTCCATTCAGAATTTGTGCCATCCATTGGAAATCCTAACAACTAACAAGAGACATCCAAATTCAGTCATGGTGAGAAGTATCAATGCTATGATGAACCACAGTAGAGAATCTTGACTTATCTCTTCACTGTCTCCTAACTTTACTCTTGAGTAAGCTACTTAAGGCCCTTGAGAAAATTCAGATGACAAGTTACTTCAGTAAGCATGAACAATCCCAGACACCAATTAAAAGTAATTTTGGAGGTGGGCGTGGTGGCACACACTCGTAATCCCAGTACTTGGGAGGCTGAGACAGGAGGATCTGGGTTCATGACCAGCCTCAGCTACTTAGTGAGGCCCTTTGCAACTTTATTCTTTCAAAATAAAGAATAAAAATAGGACTGGGGGGTGCAGCTCGGAGGTAGAATGTCCTGGGTTCAATCCCCAGTACTACAAAAAGAAAAAAAAAAAGTAATTTTGGTAGATAATCCTTGAAGATAACCTACTCTAAACTCTATCAACGTAGTAGAAAGGTTTGGGGAAAGTTCCTTTCAACTTCTGGGTAGCTATAAATAGCGAAAGTTTGGGTAACTGAATTAACAAGGTAACTGAGAATAAAAAAAAAGTTGCATTTTCTGTAACTTGTTAATTCTATCACCCTTACATTCAAAACATTTGAAGGACATTGTAATTAAAACTCACTCTGATTATGATTAGATCATCTGGAGAAAATATAAATTATTCATTAAATTTTGTTAGAGCAACTAGGAGCCATCTACAACAAACAAAACAAAACCAAACAAAGTTGAATCCACTCAGTGCACTAAAATATACTCCAAATGGGTAAAAGATTTATACAGAAAAAAACATCAACAGCTAAAGTGAATGTATGATGTCTTTATAGTCTTGGAGTAAAGATCTTCCTGACTCAAAATTCTAATCATGAAAAGAAAACTTTGATGAATTTAGCTAAATAATAATAATAATTAATAATAATAAAAGAAACCTCTGTGTGGCCAAAAAATAACCCCACCATACAAAAATAAAATGTCAAACTGGGGAAAATATTTCCTATTCTTCATATCATTAACAAAGGGCTAATCCAAAAAATAATACTCTAGGTATAATTTCCATGCTCAATAGCATACTCTAATGATAAAGCAAAAGGAAAAGAGGCATTCCCATTCATTGTTAGTATCAGGGTAAATTGATACAACTACAGCCTTTATGGAAGACGATTTACCAATACTCATGACTTCTATTACTGAGAATTTCTGAAAACACACACAGATAGGAAATGATATTATGTATCAGGTTACTCTTCATAGTACTAGTTGTAGTAGCAAAAGATAAGAAAAACCCTACATATTACTGGAAACATACCAGAAAACATGTTATCTCCATATACTGCAGTACAACTGTAAAAAAAAAAAAAAATTAAAAGGTTTTCTAGTTACTATATGGAAGGATTGCCGAGAAATGTTAATTGGGAGCCGGGCGTGGTGGTGCACGCTTGTAATCCCAGCATTTGGGAGGCTGAGACGGGAGGATCCGGGTTCGCGGCCAGCCTCAGCTACCTAGTGAGGCACTCCGCAACTTAGTGAGACTCGGTTTCAAAATAAAGAATAAAAAATAGGGCTGGGGGTATAGCTCGGAGGTAGAACGCCCCTGAGTTCAATCCCTGGTACCGCAAAAAAAAAAAAAAAAAAAAAATGTTAATTGGGGAAAAAATTCCCAAGGGGCAGTATGTGTACAGTCATTTGTGTATTTTTTTTTTCAAAACTTAATTTTTCATTTTTAAAAAATACATTTGTGTATTTTTTAAAAATGAAAAATTAAGAATAAGTTCTTAGTTGTTTGAGTATATGTATAAATATCTGAAAGAACATATAGAAAACTTAACAGCAGCTGCCTAGAGCTAGGGTTAGTATTTGGTGATTTGGGGGCAGAGGTAAGAGCAAAAGTTTTGCAACATGTACCACTGTAAAACTATTAAAATTTTCAAAAAGAGCCGGGCGTGGTGGCGCACGCTTGTAATCCCAGCATTCGGGAGGCTGAGACCGGAGGATCCGGGTTCGCGGCCAGCCTCAGCTACCTAGTGAGGTACTCCGCAACTTAGTGAGACTCGGTTTCAAAATAAAGAATAAAAAAAATAGGGCTGGGGGTATAGCTCGGAGGTAGAATGCCCCTGAGTTCAATCCCCAGTACCGCAAAAAAAAAAAAAAAAAAAAAAAAAAAATTTTCAAAAAGAGCTAGGTGTGGTGGTGCACACCTGGGAGTATCTAGGAGGCTCAGACAAGGAGATCACAGGTTCTAGACCAGCCTCAGCAATGGAATGAAAGTGAGCAATCTAGTGAGACACTGTTTGAAAACAAAACAAAACAAAACAAAAAGGGCTACGGGTGTAGCTCAGAGGTAGAATGCCTCTGGCTTCCATTCAAAGTACCTTAAAAAAAAAAAAAATTCAAGCCGGGCGTGGTGGCGCATGCTTGTAATCCCATCATTCGGGAGGCTGAGACTGGAGGATCCGGGTT
>PVLC010003574.1:0-38219 GCA_004027655.1 Graphiurus murinus | reverse complement strand
CCATGCTTCTAGATTTCTATTTCTAAGAGTAAAATATTGCCCCTCTATAATACTTTTTAGAATGGCACTAAGAAGAAAAAGATGAGGCCAAGGCATTTAGCAGTTTCCCCCGTCAAAGTCAGGATTTTAACAAGTTTCCCTTTACCATTCCCTTCATTTCCCCCTCCTATTTCTGAAAACAGCAATAACAGGACTACTAACAGGAGCTTCTCAAAGCAAAAAATAACAGTTTAGCAAAGGTAGATCAAGTGTCTGTATGATATAGAGAGGAACAGCAGTCTCTCCCCAGTTGGCCAGGCCATTAGCCACCCGCCTTCTTACTGCCACCTGATCTTGTAGCTCTTTACCAAGCCAACAATCTTAAAAAAGCATCTTGCAACAACAGCTGTCTAATCTACCATACTCTCCTTCTGGTTTGGGGTCAATGAAGTGTATATAAATGTGTGTGTGTGTGTGTGTGTGTGTGTGTGTGTGTGTGTTCGTTCATATACACATACATATTTGACCCAGATGGTCTTGCAAACAGAAGTAACAACTCCAAGAGCTACTTTTCAAAACTGTGATCTTTTCATCCTATGCCTATTTCACAAACTAATATTTATTTTTATACATAGTGTGTTCTTATTATAAGTAAATTTAAAGTATAGGAGAGTAATGGTAGCCATTGTTAATATAAAAGTCTTTTCTCATTAAAGCATTGCTAAAAATTAGAGAAAATACAGTGACCATAAATTAGAAAATTTCCCAGAAGAATTATCCCCTACTATTTGAAAGAGATTATGAAGATAATCTGTTAAATTTTCAAATTAGAAATCTGCAGGAATACTATTCCTTGATCTACCAAAATCTGAGCATTTTAAACTGTTTTCCAGCCCAGTACCATTACTTTAAGTGTCTACAAATTAAACCTAAGTCAAGGGTATGTTAGTAAGTTCAAAAGAACTTTGATTAAAAGTTTAAAACATGAAAATAAGATAGCTGCTTCAAAGTGAAGAATTTTAACCTGTTCCAAAATCTTCCAAAAGAAGCCTATCAGTAGATTTTTAATCTGTTTCTTAAAATGACAGAAATGTAAATCCTTCCAATTAAGATAAATTCTCTGGCCATCTACCACCCAAAACCTCTGCATATCTACTAGGAATTAGGAAGCACTGCTGTTTGAGCCTCTGTTTCTTTGTGAACTGACAGTTCTGACAGCCATAAAGTGTCAGATTAAACTTACCTTGGTATCACATTCATACTGCTGTCTCAAAGTACTTAATTAAGAAAGATTTTTAAAAATAATGATGCATGCTATAGATGAAGTTTAGGAGAATTCCAATTATTTTGTATTTTTTACTGAAATGTGAGAGTAATCTAAAAAACCTCTGATACCTGCATTCAAAATATGTACCTATATTAGTGGTGAGCTGAGAAAAAAAAAAAAACACACAAAACTTCGGACAAACAGAAGTGAACAAAATGAACTTAGCTGGGCATGGTGGTGTACATCTGTAATTCCAGCGACTGGGAAGTCTGAGACTAGCCTGGGCAATTGAACAAGACCCTGTCTCAATATAAAAAGGTAGGGATATAGCTCAATGTAAAACATCCCTGAGATCATTTCCCAGTACCAGGAAAAAGAAAAATGAATTAAGTATAAATAAATTTAAAATGAACATATAACAAATTTGGCTCATCTATAAATTCCAGTTTTTCTATCAAGAAGCCAAACTTAAAGAATAATATGGTGTTTAACATATAGCCAATAAATACTACCTAACATTTTGCTAAAAAAATAGCTAGAATTTACATATAAACTTCATTCTAGTAGAGCCTCATGTCACAATAGCTGTGCATATGAGAATAGTTCAATCTTTTAGGATAACTTATTGGTTATAGATTATCTGCATGTATGAGAATAGTTCAATCTTTTAGGATGTTATAGGTAACCTGACATTTTTAATGGACTAGGTGAAAATATGCCAATTCTGATAAGCTGTACACCTATTTAAAAACTACATTATAGGAAGACAGGAGGAAGAACATAATGTACTAAAGGTTTTGGAATTTACACTAGTTAGAAAATGTGCATGAACTGTCTTGATTCAGATAATCCTATACCAACCACCAACATGAAAAGTTCATGTAACGGAAGTGGTGGATAGGAGGTGATTATTTATTCATTTATTCATTTATTCATTCAATTTTTTTTTTTTTTTTTTTTTTTTTTTGGTACTGGGGATTGAACTCAGGGGCATTCTACCTCCGAGCTACACCCTCAGCCCTTTTTTTTATTCTTTATTTTGAAACAGGGTCTCACTAAGTTGCAGAGTGCCTTACTAGGTAGCTGAGCCTGGCCGCGAAGCTGGATCCTCCGGTCTCAGCCTCCCAAATGCTGGGATTAGAAGTGTGCGCCACCACGCCCAGCTTTCATTCATTCAATTTTAATACACTGAATCTTGCAATTAAGATATCAAAGCTCTGGAATCACAACAGTTCAAATGAAAAATAGAAGAAGCACTGCTCACTACTTTTGAAAATCTGATAGTCATTATGAGACTGTTAATAATGCCTTTTTAAAGGCATTAACTATTGAAAACACAAGTTCATTATTAATTCACATTTTTTATGAAGACAAGACTTGGGACACACTGATAGTAGAATATACCAACTTAAAATTTGAGCAGCTACCCACTTAAAATATTTCCATAAAAATAACTTATGAAAAATTTCTTATAATGGAATCTTTAGAAATTTTAGGAAACAAGCAGTTTTGTACAGAAATTTTCATCAGTGTGACAATAGTAACTCATTGAACAAGGCAATAAATATGAAGGTAATTCTCTGCTCTCAAAGCCCTAGACATATATTTCCAATTTTAGCAAAGAAATGTGTTTAAGTCTTAAAAGATGCTAGAGGTGATTAGTTCCCTATTGAGACACAGTATTTTTTTTTTCTTTTTTTTTTTGCGGTACTGGGGATTGAACTCGGGGGCATTCTACCTCCAAGCTATGCCCCCAGCCCTATTTTTTATTCTTTGTTTTGAAACAGGGTCTCACTAAGTTGCGGAATGCCTCACTAGGTAGCTGAGGCTGGCCACGAACCCGGATCCTCCAGTCTCAGCCTCCCAAATGCTGGGATTACAAGCATGCGCCACCACGCCCGGCTCCAGACACAGTACTTTCTCAAAATAAACTTAATATCTCAGCAAGAAAAAAAAAGTTCTATACTTCAGTGTACTCTTTGCTCTACAAAAGGATATCTTACTATCAATTTGGTTACTTGTGATAGTTTATTGCCCAGCAATATATTTTGGTACTATGCAGTTTGCAGAATAAAAATGGACATTAAGCTCACAATTGTCACAAAACTGCTCCAAAGGACAGTTGGACAACGCAAGAAAAATGAGGAGTAAAGAATATATAATGTACATACTTCAAAAAGATGACTCACAGTTAATGAGTATTTTAAATGATTGCAAAACACTGAAGTGTTCAGTTTATTTCAACTACCAAATGCCAGACTACCAGGAGAGTTTATTATTCAGACCCTAGCAAAACAGGCCTTAAAATTACAAAGGTCTTTTAAAATAAAATTTTAGTCTCCTTTGAGAAACTAAATACAATGTGAAATGGAAAAAAGAAATTCTAAATTTCTTTACACAAATTGAGGCAAGACAAAAATTGAATCGGTTACAGAAATGGATTCTCCTGCCTCCCACAGGAATGGTGCAGAGGAGAATCCCTCAACTGAGGAATGAAAACAGAAATGCTCACAGTGGGTAATTTTCCCGAAACAAAAGTACAAGAAAAAAAGGGTAATGACAAATAAGACAGGCAGACAAGTAATGTTTCGCTATATATCAGCCTAAATTTTAAAATCTTTGTACTATTTTTAATCAAGAATCTCTTCCCAAGGGACATACCAAGAAACTTCTATTTCAATTTTAGAAAGAGTTCAGGAAGTGTCCAAACCTACTACACTAAAGCCAAACTAATTAAAACTAATTTGGATATTTTCAGAGTTAGAAACAATTCCAATTTTTTAGTTTAGGAAGACCTTAATAATGGAAGTGTTAAGTGTCAATTATTTTCTTGTGATGTTAGGGTCTAAAAATAAGAAATATTCTGATTTTTTTTTTTTTTTTTTTCATCAATAACATTTCTTAGCTGGGCATGGTGGCGCTTGCTTGTAATCCCAGTATTTGGGAGGCCGAGACCGGAGTATCCGGGTTCGCAGCCAGCCTTAGCTACCTAGTGAGGCACTCTGCAACTTAGTAAGAATACAAAATAGGGCTGAGGGTATAGCTTGGAGGTAGAATGCTCCAGAGTTCAATCCCCAGTACCACAAAACAAACAAACAAACAAAAAAACATTTCTTTTACCACTAAGGAAAAACAGGGGGCTAGGGAAATGTTACAGTTCATTAACTCAGTTTTTAAAGAAAACTCTTTTGACAATATTTCTGTAATCTTACTTTTCACTGATTCTTGAGCAGTACATTTTACTGCTCTTGCCTCAGATTTCTTTTTCCATTGATTAATTTTTGTCCTTGTTTTTATTAGTAAAAGAAAAATAAAGGTGGTATAATAAAATTTAGTGAAATGAAAGGTGTAAGCCAGTTACCGTGCTAGAACAAGCACTGGCAAATGGTAAGCAAAAACAAAACTCTTGGTCTTGTAGGGGTTTTTAGCCAGAGAAAAAGATGTAGAATGTAAAATCATGGCTATAAGGAGTAATAAAATGCATACATGGTACTGTGAGAGGAAACAGGGTGGAGATCTAACCGGTTAAAGAACATCACTGGAGGCCTGCCCTCAGTATGAAAATGAGCAAGACACCGAAAAGAATCACCAAAAAGTGATCAAAGTCAAGTTTATAGAGGTAAAAAGGGATTTGATCTCCAAGCTTCACAATATTATGAAGAATTTTTGTCTCTATTTTATCACAGATTCTGAAAGCAATGAGAAACCCATCCAAAGTTTTAATAAAAGGGCTAACATCACTCAGTTTGTGTCTTAAGAAACATCACTCAAGAGCCAGGTACCATGACACATGCCTTTAAACCCAGTACTTGGGAAGCTGAGACAGGAAGGTCACAGATTCAAGACCAGCCTCCACAGCTTAGCAAGGCCCTCAGCAACTTAGCGAGACTCTGTTTCAAAATTAACAATAAAAAGGGGTAGGAATGTAGGTTGTAGCTTGGAGGTAGAATGTCCCTGGGTTCAATCCCTAGGCCACACTGGAGAATGAATTTATTTGTTTAGCACAAGGGTGTAAACAAGGAGACCAATTCGAACTGATATACTTTAAGCAAGTACGTAATCGATGGAGCTGGTATCATGACAAGAACTGGACAAAAGGCTGAGATATTTTACACACATACAAGCAAAATTAACAGGACTGGATGACAGACAGGGGGCACAAGGAATAGAAGCAACTAGGATGACACCAAGGTTTCCAGCATGCATAACTGGATGCATGAGAGTAACATTCGCCAAGACGAGAAATCCTAAAGGAAACCCAGATTTGAGGGGCAGAAATATCATAGAGTCATAAAACATGTTTTAAGTGCTCTTGGGACAACCAGAAAGAATTGTCAAGTAGGTACATAGATCCCTAAGGCTGGACAGTGTTATAAACTTGAGTCATATGTATGAAGACATTTAACCTGTAGTATGGGTAGAAATGACCAAAGAATTGACAGAAAGCAATCAAAGACCCAGCCTGAGAAACTCCCATTTATGAAGCCTGGGTAGAATGAGATTGGTAAAACTCACTAATAACCTCAATAGTATTATTTCAGTGACATTATTAGGGGTAAAAACAAGAACAAGTGGACTGAGGAATGAGGGACACAGAAAGAAATGGAGATTATAGTTTTTAAGTGTGGGTACATGAAGGATGAGACAGTAGCTAGAATTAGACATAAACCCATGAAAGGTTTTTGTTTTTTTTTAAATTGGAGAGACACGAGCAGTTTCTATGCATATAAGAATACAATTGAAATGAAAAACTTAAATATGGAAAAGGAATAAAAAAATCTTAAGACATCTAAGACAGCAGAGGTGATGAGGTCCAGAGCACAGGTGGAGTTAAAAGGGATGGGCGCTAAAGAAATCAGATTTATGCTTGGTATTGAAAGAATGAAGGAAGTCCCATCTGACAGCTTCTAATTTACATTCTATATAAAGTCAGAAGTGAGACATCTGTTGAGAAAGCTACATGTTACCCAATGCAAGTGTACTGTCATGTAATTTTAGTTAAATGAGAAGTTCTTTATATAGCAGAGAAAACACTTTCATGTTTACTTAAGTGCCTGGCACATAGTAAATACTTTCCATATATTATCCCATTTACTCCTCAAAATTCTCCTAGGAGGGAGGTTTATTAGTCCCTTTACAGAATAGGAAACTGAGGCACACAGTTTAAATGTCAAGGTAAATGGCAAAGCTAGATATTCTAATTCAAACACTGATTTTAGAGAGCCAAAGCTCTGTGTGCTACATGACTACTTGGTGAGCTTGAGACTGCCCCTACATCACCTATACTGTCACAACAGATTGGTGGTTGTGGGGGACACTTGGGACCCTAAGTCTGAGACTGCTGGGATAAGAGCTGTATTAGCCACATATTATCAAATAATAATAATAATAATAACACAATGAAGTGTGGGCAATACGACTTCAAAGATTTGATATAAATAATAACTAGTTCACACTAGTGAGAAAGAATCCAAAAGATTTTTTCTTAATCATTCACTACTTGTTTTCTAGAACCACGACAACTTTCTTTTTTTTTTTTTTTTTTTTTGTGGTACTGGGGATTGAACTCAGGGGCATTCTACCTCCGAGCTATACCCCAGCCCTATTTTTTATTCTTTATTTTGAAACCGGGTCTCACTAAGTTGCAGAGTGCCTCACTAGGTAGCTGAGGCTGGCCGCGAACCTGGATCCTCCGGTCTCAGCCTCCCGAATGCTGGGATTACAAGCGTGCGCCACCACGCCCGGCTCTACCACGACAACTTTCTAACACTACAAAAGTGGCACTCACGCTTACCCATTTACGTGTGGATCTCCCTTACTACATCTGGGTGTCTCAATGGCTGCCTTGGTCTTCTTCATTAAAACATTTGTTCAGTAGCTACTGTGTGGCACTCAGGTGATAAAAAGCAATAGTAAACAAGACATACATAACCCCAGGGCTCAGACAAGCAGTAAACAGACCAACATATATACTTTTAAATATCAGTCTAACTTTAAAGAATGAAAGTCAAAGAGAACTGGATGTTTAGATACGGTAACTAGAAAAGGCATCTCTAAACAGTAAACTCTTAAGCTGAAAATAGGAGAAGGGATGTTTCAGTCATTAGGAATCCCCTAAGGCAGGGGAGAGTAAGAAATTCAGAGAGTGAACAAAATAAATAAGCCCAAGGTGAATGTTGAACAAGACTGAAGGTAAAGTTGGAGGAAATGATAGGGCTAGATTGTAGGCATGTTATTTATACACAGAAAGCATTCTTTCTGAGTATTCTCAGTATTAATTCTGAGTATTAACCAGGAGATAGGTATCTTATGTATACTTTAAATGATAATAAACTATATCCTGTGAAGAAAACAGGACAAAAGATAAAGTAGGCCAGTAGGGCTAAGGTAATAGCAGAGGCAAGATGACAGTGGCTTAAGAGATGTCTGTGGGTGATTTTGCGAGGTAGACAGGTTTAAGCAAGATTCAGCAGGTAAATCTGAGCTCTGACAAAGGAGCAACATTTCATTGGAGACAAAGCAGTCTTGTCAACAAATGGTGCTGACTGAATGGACATCCATATGCCAAACAAACAAACAAACCTATCTAAACATTAGCCTTACACTTTTCACAAAGGTTAACTCAAACTGGATCACAAACCCAAATGTAAAAGACAAAACTATAAATTCTGTAGAGGAAAACCCAGAAGCAAACCTTAGGTTCAGAAATGAGTTTTAGGAGCACAATCAAAACCATAACTCATTAAAGAAAAAAATTAGTAAGATGGATTGCATTTAAATTTAACATTATTTTTCCTCTGCAAGACATTATTAAGAGAATGAAAATACAGCCATATAATGGGAGAAAATATTTGCCAAACACGTATCTGATAAAGGAATGGTATCCAAAATATTCCAAGAATTCTTAAAGCTTAACAATAAACAAGAGTTTTTAAAAGGGGCAAAAGAATATAACACAGGTAGAACATAAGCAAATGAAAAAGATGTTCCACATCACAGATTAGGAAAAAGAAAATTAAGATATCACTACACACCTGTGAGAGTAGCCAATATAAAACACTGACACCAAATGCTGATGAGAACAACTCCCTCAGTCATTGCTGGTAGAAGGGCAAAATTTGGAAGACAGTTTGGCAGCCTCTGCATTATAGAACCAAGCATCAGCTTACCATATAATCTATCAGACACAAGAACAGGTAGTTTCCAAAGTGAGTTGAAAACTTTTGTCCACACAAAAGCCAGTATATGAATATTTGCATTGGCTTTATTCACAAATGCCAAAAATGAGAAGCAATCAACCTGGCTTTCCATAGGCAATTAACAGTGGTAGATCTATACGATAAAAAGAAACAAGTTAGCAAGCCAAAAAAGGCATGGAAAAAACTTAATGGCACATTACAAAGTAAAAGAAGACAGTCTGAAAGGCCTTGTATTTTGAATCCAAATCTGTGACATTCTGGGAAAGGCAGAACTAGAGAAGACAGTAGAAAGATCAATGGTTGCCAGAGGCTAGAATTGGGAGAGGTGAATATGCAGAGCACAGGACTTTCGCAAAGGGAGTAAAACACTATTGTGTACCATAAGGATAGATACGTGACATTACGCATTTATTAAATTCTTATAGAAGTGTATGACACAGAGAGTGAGCCCAAATAGAAGTTCATGTATCATTTAATGTGTCAAAATTGGTTTGCCAATAAATGTATCATACTGATGTAAGATGTTAATAGGTGCAACTTCAGGGTAGAGACTGGTGGCTAATAGCTATACTGAAATGAAGAAGACGAGAAAAATAGTTCAGGGTTGGATATGTTAACTTTTTACTTATAAATGGATATCAAGACTAGAGCTTTTGAGGGGTCCGGCAGAAGATAAAAATTGGGGGTGGCTAACCAAACGAAAAAACAGAAAGCCACGGAAATGGTTAAGACTATTTAAGTATAAAGGTAGAAGGAGAAAGACTCAAGAATTGAGCTCCAAGGTGTGTTCATGTTTGGATGAAAGCATGAAAAACTGTAACAGCAGCTTTTAAAAGATAAGAACTGGGAGGCAAATCAATTTATGGAAGCCAAGAAGGTACCTTCAGAAGGCAGAAATGTTTGTGGACAGTGAATTCTGTTTAAAGGTCAAATAAGAAGGGGCAGGTAATTGTCTACTGAATTTGACAACAGGAAGAACCTCAATGCCTTTGATAAGAGCAGTCATAATGGTATTGGAAGCAAAAGCCAGAATGGACTAGACTGAAAAGTAAATAAAATGTGAGAAATTGTGACCTTGTAAGTAGAGAGTTCTCTCAGTAATAAAAGAACACAGATTACAAAATTTAAGAGGGTGGGGAAAGGTCAAGTTGGTTTCCTTTTCTTAAAATGATCCGTTAAAAACATAATTAGATACTCATGGGAATAATCCAGTAGAGAGGAAGATTTGATAATACAGGAGAGAAAATACTAAAGCCACAAAGTCTTTAACAAGATACGAGAGAGAGAACCAGCCTCAGGAGAAAAATGGAAAACAGCCTTTGAAAAGAGGAGCACAGGGCAACCAGCACCTTAATAGTTCTCATGCTTGGATATATGTAGGGAACTTAGTAGGTAGATGCTCAATAATGACTAAATGAATCAAATTAAGTAACTACAATGGTTTTAAAACCTCTTAGTAGAACAACATACTTCTACGTGCTGGGACTCACATGAGTAATGAAAGCAAATATGAATATTTTTTAAAATGAATACTGATTTGCAGTTTCTAGTTCAGTAAGCTGTCACTCTTGTCCACAAAAAATACCAAACCCCTATTAGATCCATCAGAGAACTGAAGTCACAAGAAAAACTACTGTCTCCCAAAGAGGAGAATCAGGCAAATACAGAAAATAACAGCTCGCCAGAGCAGACCACTGTTGGAGTACGTAACTGGTACAAAAACCTAATGATTAACTGCCAAAGGCTGAGTATGAATTAGCTTGAGAAAAAAATATCCTGACAAGCAAGCATTAAAGGGATCTCCAAACCTTTATAACTCAGATTCTCAGCATAAAGAACACAGAACAAATTTTCTCTGCTTCTAGAAAAAGGTGGGGGAGAGGAACCACGAGTCAGTAACTCCCAGAACACTCTGCTTCCCTTACTAAAAGGCTGCTCTTAAGGAAAACTACTTTACCAGATGCTGACCAACATGGGTTACTAACTAGGTAGAAGGAGGAAAACACCCAGCTCCAGAGCTCTCTAGTCTTCTAGTCCCACCTATGGGCAGAATAGGTGAGAACTATGAAGGTAAAATCTAGGGCACTGTTACTAAAAACCTGGCACCTAATTGCAGGGCTAAGCATGCTGCCCCACCAACCATACCTTACCACCAATCAACATGGCTCCTATGTAACAGACAGGTAAAACTCAGAAAGACAAGGCTCAGATTCTAATTTTTAAGAAGTTTCTAGAAAAATCTAAAGATAAAGAGAGGAGACAAAAACAAAGACAATACAAGAAATGTTAGTTGCTGATATCTATAGTAAATAGTAGATATGTAGCTTTTAAGAAAAAACTATAAAGCATGCTAAAAGGTTAAAAAAAAAGTTGAAAAATCAGAAGACACAAAGCAAGCACTGGAATCAGATTCAGGCGTAGTGGGCATTTTGCAATTATTAGAACAACTTAAAATAAATAGTATATTAAGAGTTCTAATGAGAAAAGGAGACCACATGCAAGAACTGATGGGTAATGTAGTATATGGATGAAAACTTGAAACAAAAACTAAAAGGAGCTGGGCGTGGTGGCGCACGCTTATAATCCCAGCATTTGGGAGGCTGAGACTGGAGGATCGGGTTCTCAGCCAGCCTCAGGTACCTAGTGAGGCATTCTGCAACTTAGTGAGACCCTGTTTCAAAATAAAGAATAAAAAATAGGGCTGGGGGTGTAACTCGGAGGTAGAATGCCCCTGAGTTCAATCCCCAGTACCTCAAAAACAAACAAACAAACAAACAAAAAAAAAACCCTAAAAGGAAAAATGAAGAATGTATTTTATAGGATCATCATTAACTGAACACTTAATAGAAACTTTCTAAACTGAAAAGCAAAGAAAGAAAAAGGAACAGAATATTACAAAATTGGGGTAATTTTAGAAGGTATAACATACATATAATAGGAATCCAAAAGAAACAATGAAAAAATAATGGCTGGCAGTTTCCCAACACTTGTAACAAACACCACATCACAGAAAACACAAAGTAGGATACATACTAAAAATCTACACTTGGACAAGTCATATTCAAACTTCAGAAAATCAAAGACAAAGTCTTGAAAAAAGCTATGGGGGGAGGTAAAGGGGAATTTTAACCTACAGAGAAACAAGAATAAGAATTATGTCACATATTTCTTCAGAAGCCATGCATGCAAGGTGACTACAGTGAAATATTTAAAGTACTGAAAGGAAAATAAAAATAAAACCTATCAGCCTACAATTCTATGTCCAGCAAAATTATCCTTGAAAAGTAAAAGGGGGAAAAAAAGACTTTCTTGGACAAATAAAAGTAGAGAGAATGTGTCACTCAGACACTTATCTTTTAAAAAAAAGTAAAAGTTCTGAATGAAGGAAAATGACATAGGTCATAGATCCACACACAAAAAAGGGACAGCATTAGAGAGAAACAAAAGGTTTAAAAAAAAATGGTTTATTTTAGAAATCCTGACTGATCTAATACAAATCTGTTTAAAATAATGATAGTAAAAATAGATGATTACAGCTTATGAAAAAGTGAAATGAAGAATAGTAATATGATAAGGGATGTCCAGAGGAACTGGGAATACTCTACTATAAAGTACCTGAACTACCCGTGAAGCTACTGTCTTATTTGATGGTGGATTCGTCTTAAATGAATATTGCAAACTTTAGGACTAAAGCAAATTTTAAAGTATAACTGGTATGCTAAGATACAAAATGGAATTATATAAAATGCTCAATTAAGCTAGAGAAGACACATAAAAGTAGAAGGCAAAATGAATTTTTAGAAAATAACAAGGACAGCCAGGTGCTGTGGCACACACCAGTAATCCCAGTACTTGAGAGGCTGAGACGGGAGGATTGCAGATTCGAGGCAGCCTCAGAAACCTAGTGAGATCCTCAGCAACTTAGTGAGATCCTGCTTCAAAATATACAAAAGGGCTAGGAGTGTAGCTTGGAAGTAGAATTCCCCTGGGTTCAATCCCCAGTGCCAAATAAAATAAAACAGGACTGGAGGTGTGGCTCAGAGATACAATGTCCCGGGGTTCAATTCCAAGTCCCACAGAAACAAACAAAAAAAATGAAGCAAAAGCTATTAGAAATATAAGAAATAGACAAATCCACTATTATAAAGACTCAGATATTCCATTATCAGTCACTAACAGACCCAGAAGACAGAAAATCAGTAAGGACATAATTAAACTCAACAGAACCATCCATCAACAGAATCTGTTATCTATATACTACTTCATCCAACATCATCAAAACACATGGTCTTCTCAAGCTCAATGGAACTTGCCTCACTTGACCTCATTCTGAACAATGAAACACATAATAGCAAATGTAAAAGGACACAAGTCAGCCAGGCATGGTGGCTCACGCTTGTAATCCCCGTACTTGGGAGGCTGAAACCGGAGGATCCGGGTTCGCAGCCAGCCTCAGTTACTTAGTGAGGCCCTCCGCAACTTAGTGAGACCCCGTTTCAAAAAAAATAAAGAATAAAAAATAGGGCTGGAGGTGAAGCTCGGAGGTAGAATGCCCCTGGGTTCAATCCCCAGTACCGCAAAAAAAAAAAAAAAAAAAAAAAGGAACACAAGTCATGCTTCCAGACCACAAGGGAGTTAAACTAAAAATCAAAGCACATGCCAAATATTTATAGGTGACTGGAAAAATCCTTGAAAATTCAACAACACCCTTCTAAATATCAAACTGGTCAAAGAAGAAGTTTCAAGGGAAATTTAAAAATATTTCAAGCTAAGTAGAAATGAAAACATCACTTATCCAACTGTGGAAGATATATCAAAAACAGTGCTTAGGGAGAAATGTATAGAATTGAAAGAAAAATTAACCAAAATCAATAATTTAAACTCTCATCTTGGGAAAATTAGAAACTGAAGAGCAATATAAACCTAAAAACAGGAAAATTCAGAAAACCAAAAATTTAAAAATCAAGATCTAGTTCTTTGATTAATAAAACTGATAAACATTTAGCCAGGCTAACCAATAAAAGGAAAGAAGACACAAAACCCTAACAATGCAACGAAAAGAGGGTCCTTAACTATCCATTTCATGAAAATTAAAAGGATAATAGATATCATGAGCAACTCTATCCTCACAAATTAGGTGAAATGAACAGACAGGCCTACATTAAAGAAACTGAATCAATAATTAGGCACCTTCCCAAAAAGAAGGCACTAGGCTCTGATAGTTACCCTTGTGAATTCAACCAAATATTTAATGAAAGGATACTAATTCTCTACATCTTAAGAAAGTAGAAACAGATGGGGAATTTCCTAATTCTGTGAGGCCAGCATCACACTTAGACCTAAATCAGATAAAGATAATATAAGAAAGAAAAATTACAGACTAACATATCTCATGAAGAATGATGCAAAAATCCTTGATAAAAATATTCACAAATGAAACCCAACAATGTCTAAGAATTATAGACCATGGCCAAATAAGATTTATTCCATGTATGAAAGCCTGGTTCAACATCCAGAAATTAATTAAATAATCCACTGAGCTACAGATGAGAAATCCTAGGATATCAACACATGCAGGAAACAGCATTTGATAAAATTTAACCTCTATCCACTACTAAAAACCGTGAGCAAACTAGGAAAGAAAGGGATCTTCCACAATATAATGAAGAATATCTACAAAAAACCCACATGGAGAATATTTGTTGGTGAGAAAATTGATGGCCTCCCCCTAATACCAATAGGTCAGTATCATCTTCTCTCACTGCTCCTCTTCTACAAGGACAAGTCCAAGTTAGTACAATAAGAAAAAGAAATGAAAGGCATACAGACTGAGAAGGAAAAGTGTCTTTGCAGATGATATGATTGTGCACAGGTTGAAAATCCCTAGAAATCAAAGGAAAAAAAGCCCTAGAACTAAGTAAGTTACTATACCAAGGCAGAAGGATATGAGGTTAATATACAGAAGTCCACTGCTTTCCTATATACCAGCAATGAACAAATGGAACTGAAATTAAAAACACACTATGTAGATTTAAAAAATAAAAAACATATAAATCCAAAAAATATAATCTCATAAGATCTATATTAAGAAAAACTAAAAATATTCATGAAAAACTCTTGAATTTTTAGAAATGGAGATATATTCATTGTCATGGATGGGAGAACTCAAAATTGTTAAGATGTCAGTTCTTTCTGAAATAACCTTTAGATTCAACACAATTCCAATCAAAATCTCACAAGTTATTTTGTAGATATAATAGACCTGAAAGTCTATATGGAAAAATAAAAGATCAAAATAGCCAGCACAATATTGAAGAACAAAGTCAGATGACTGGTACTACTCTGATTCATGACTCAGCAAGAAGCCTCAGTATTCAAGGTACTGGCAAAAGAGAAGATCAATGGAATGGAAGAGTGTCCAGAAATAAAACCACATGAAAAAACTCAAATCATCTTTGAGAAAGAAGCAAAAGCAACTCAGAGGGGAAGGAACAATTTTTTTAACAAACAGTGCTGCAACAAGTGGACATCACATGTCCCCAAAGAGGATCAATATAAACACAAACCTTACAACTTTCACAGAAGTCAACTCAAAATCAGTCATAGACTTAAATGTAAAACACAAAATGAGAGAAGAGGAAGAGGAAGAAGGAAGAAAGGAGAGAGAAGAGAGGAGAGAAAGGAAGGAAGGAGAAGATAACAGGAAAAAAATATAGGTGACTTTGAGTTTGGCAATGAGTTTTTAGATACTACCAAATCATAATCAAATAAAGAAAAATTTGGTAAGACAGACTTGATTAAAACTAAAAATTCTCCACTGCAAAAGGCACTGTTAGAATAAAAGCCACCAATACGAGAAATATTTGCCAAACATGTATACCAAATAGACCAAGAACTCTTAAAATTCAATAAAAAACAAAACCTGATTTTTTAATAAAAAAGGCAAAAGATCTGAGCAGACACCTCACCAAAGATAACAGAAATAGAAAATAAACACAAGAAGTTCGTCATAGATCACTAGGGAAATGCAAATTAAAACAATGAATAATCACTACATACCTATTAGAGTCAGCCAATATCAAACACTGACACCACCAAATGCTGGTGAGAACATGGTGCAACAGAACTCAGGTTCATTGCCGATGAGCATGCCAAATGGAATGGCTACTTTGGAAGACAGTTCGGTAGTCACAACATAACTAAACATCTGCTTACCATATGACTCAGCAATAGCCTGAATAGGGGGAGTACAGGGTATTTCTAGAGCAATTAATTCTGTGTGATACTGTAATGGTGAACTCACGGCATTATGTGTTTGGCAACTGTGTCATAAACTATTATAGTAAACCCTAATGTAAAATATGGACTTTAGTTAATAGTACATTAATATTGGCTCATCAATTATAACAAATGTACTATACTAATGCAAGATGGCAAAAATAAGGAAAACCACAGGAGGGGAAGGGAATATATGGGTACTCTGCACTTTCTGGTCAATTTTTCTATAAGCCTACAAGTGCTCTTTAAGAAAGACTATTAATGCATATTAAGTAAAATGACTCTCACCTACTTTATATACTAAGGTTTTATGTGAAATTTTCCTGAGAATATGGATTTGTTTAGCAGAGATTTGACAATGGGGTAATACAAGTCTTTAGATTCAGGGCATACGCTCTTGGGCAGTTCTGTTTTTGTTGTTTTGGTACTAAAGATTGAACCCAGGGGCCTTCTACCTCTGAGCTACCTCAGTCCTTTATTTTAAAGCAGATTCTTGCTAAGTTGCTGAGGCTGGCCTCCAACTTGCAATCCTCCTGTCTCAGCCTCCCACGACCTGGGATTATAGGCACGTACCACCATGCCTGGCCCTTGGGCAGGCTTTGAAACCTGTGAGCTGCAGGATCTTTATGTGTAAAAGATGAGAAAATTATCATCTTTCTCATGGGTTGGCTGAATTAAGTTAAATATATGTAAAGAACGTAGGAAAGGTGCAGGTATGTAAATGTTTCTTTTCTTCCTGTTTTCCCCAATTTTTTTTTTTTCTATTTCAGGCAAGGTAGAATACAGTCAGTTCTCCACATCTGAGTTCTAAATCCATGGAGATTCAACCAACAGCAGATCAAAAATATTGGGAGAAAAGCTGTCTGCTAGATGCGTAGACCTTTTTTTTCTTGTCATCATTCCCTAAACAATAGAGTATAAGTTTACATAGCACTTGTATCACAAATAATCTAGAGATGGTTTAAAGTAATGGGAGAATGTAGGTGGGCTATATACAGCAGACACTATGTTATTTTATAAAAAAGGACTTGACCATCTACAGATTTGAGTATCCACAGGACTTCTGAAACCAATCCTCTAAGGACATTGAGGGACAACTACATACCCTATCTCAACCAGTGTTTCTCAAATGGGTAATTAGTAGCCTTAGATGGACATTCAACTATTAAATAAAGACCTCATCTTCATGAGGTCATTTTAGTGTTTGGAGGTAAAAGCTAAATATTCTTACTGGCAATTAAAAATACTGCTATATTGAAATAAGGTGGCTATGGTAGTGATTGCCCTGTATTTCTAGATGCAATGCAAGACTATATTTGAATTAGGACTGAGGCCATAATTTGACTTCCAGGGCTATTTCTTCACCATCTTCTGCTGCTTGGTATATTTCCCAGACTTTTCCACTGAAGCATTGTCTTTCATTTCTAATTTTAATTATGTTACTACACAAGTTCATTTTCTTCTTAATGCCAGTCACATAGTAAGTTTCGCTCCCAACAGACCTGGTCATCTTTAAATTTGTAAGGACATCTGAAAAATAACATTTTATATTATACAAGTCATTTGATATAGAATGTCACTTAAGTCAGAATTAAGCAAGTAAACCAAAAATACCTTAAGTGATTATATTTTGTATCTATGATTCCTTAAGGTCTTAGCTATTACCTTGAGACTTTATTCTACTATTCATTGTATGTAGTATTTGCATAGACTTAGTAGCCTGATTTTTATATACAAAATATTTTGTGTATAACTTCTCTGGCTAGGGAAATCCATAAAATAATGAGGTACATTAAATTATGCAACTTACTGAGTAAATATGTATGCACAAAATGGTATGAGGACTCCAAACAGAAATGAAAGGTCATGTATTCTAATACCCTAAGACAGAACACATATGTACTGTGCTGGCTCAGTGTCATATACACTGAAAAAATGAACTATGTTCAGAGAGGATCTACAAAATCTTTACGAGTCTCAAAACTTGTGAGTTAAGAGGTAAGAAATGGAGATGCTTGATCTGTAGAAAAATTGAGGCTTGGAACTGATGGAATTAATTGCTGTCAAATCTGAAAGGGACCAGAATTGCTCTGTCACCTAGAATTCGCATCAACAAGCGGAGGTAGTAAAGTGGTACCTCTCAGCTGGTAGTCAAGAGACTTGAGTCCTCCAGACAACTTATTATTTATCGAGTGCAATATTAGAAATGTTATGTGACATTTTTGGATAACAATCATGTATGTAAAACAAGTATACTAAACAGGGTAATTTCTAAGGTAATTTTCAAATTAAAAAAGATTAGAAATTCTGCATCAACTTCTTACCATTAAACTATCCTAAACATAGAACCAGCTACCTAATGAAATGGTGAGTTGTATCATTAATTCACACCATTTTTATTCTGTTCTACATAAAGAGGAAAGTGGGATACACAACAAATTCTTTTAAGTAAAAAGCCATATGTCCATGAGCTGGAGTTATTATTTAAAAAAAAAAAAAAAACCCTCATGCATGATAGAAGAGGATTGTGTCTCCTAGTTACCATCCATTCAGGAAGTTACACTAGTAATTTAATTCTAGAAAAAAAGTCCTAATCTATTTTCGTATCACATCCATATTCAATATTGCAATATTGCAGTCTCCTTTCATTTTTAGACATACTAAGTATTATACTAATATTCAACTCTTTGCACCTATTTAATATTCCTTAGAGAATTATATGTAACTTTCTCCTCTCAATGATTTTATATACTAGCCAACATTATTTCTTCATTTTTAATGAGTCCCAAGTTAGTATAAGTGAATGTTTATAAAATTCCTTAATTTTTCCAAACCAAAATAAAAATTAGTTGAGCAACTGTTTTCTAATAAAAATCAGGCAACAATTTCATGGAATATGTACCCAACTTTCCAGGCAAAGGAAAAAAATCTTATTGGTAAGGGCTTAAAAAAAAAAAAAAAAAAAAACCACTAAATTAAATATGGATCCTAAACATTAAGTGAGCCAACGTAGAGATGCCTTGTATAAATAGAGGCTACATACACACAGAAGAGGGTATGTCTATGGACATGTTTCTAAAAGCACTCCAAATTCATGCAAAAACAAATTTGTGGTTTATCCATTTCTGTTCTCTGGGAGTTTTAAGAATAATTGTTTTTCAAATTCTACATCTGTCTGAAAATGCAAGGATAATGATTGTAGTTTACTTTGTCATGAGACATCACATTGAACATATTACAAACATTTTTCTGCCTATGCCATGCCTTACCTCTTGAGTAGAGATCCCTTTGATCATAATTTCTGAAAACTCCGAAGCATATTTCAAAGTTCCCTAAAGTTTATACTGCAATAATCTAATTTCCTTAGGAGTATGAAGTATGTGGTGGTGGGGAAAAAAGCCTCCAGAGAATCTATGTGCTTATTTTTTAAATGTGAATCACCAAATTTTAGGACTAAATTAATATATAATTTTTAATAGGAAACAAAAAACTGAATAAAAAGAAAACTTGCTTAGGACATCTAAGCACTGACATTTTTCTAAATTGTTTCAATATAGCAGAGGAAAGTAAGATCTGTGCACATATTTACAATCACCCAGCTTGTGACTTTTTTAATAGAAGCCACCAAAAAATAAAAACAAAAAACTTTTGTTTCTTCACTAAAGATAAAAAAAAGACTTTTTAACTATATTTCATACAATCAGTGATGGGGAAACCATAAGCTTATGTTCTTAAACCTCAAAGATCCAACGGTTAGCCAAGTTCAACATTCTGTAATAGTTTTATTTTAAAAGGCTATTGACAGTGTAGGGAAGAATCCATGGAAGAAACATTACTTATCTTTGCAACACTTCTGAAGTTTCTGATGCAGGATATTTTTCATCCCCCACCTCCACTCCACCCCTTTTAAATATACATATATATACAAGAAAGGCTTTTAAGGCTTTTTTGTATTCAGATAAAATATAGCCTTCCACTGAAAGATATGTCAGTAAACCTTTTAATAGCTTTAATTTTGAAAGTAAAACTTTTGTCCACAGAATCTTTAACTCATCTTTTCCAAACTTACCAGATTAATAAAGCCAAGAATTTTAACTTCCTTTCACCTGCCCTCAATACAGCAGCTATTCCAAATAACTTTCATAATTCTCATTTTTTCAGTGTATAATTTCTTGGGAAGCCAAATTGTTTGATTTTAATCCACAGCTAGTCAATAATTACATTTCTATTTCTTGAATAGGACTCCATCTTAATATTTATTTAAAATTTTAGAGTCCAATTCTTGTATAATATTTCTTCAAATCTAAAAGGAAATCCTGTTGCTTCTAGCAGATCCTCATAGAAAGGGTAAACTCTTCCAAATAAATTTATGTACCTATAAAGACAAGAATAATTAAAACAACTTTACCCTTTTCCATGCTATCTTGATAAAGTTAAAAGTAGAAGACTGGGAAGTTAAGATTTGTCCTCTGCAGTTATTTGTTCAAGCAGATCACTAAAATATGAAATATTTTTCTTCTTTTGGTAACATCTTATGAGTTCGGTAGCTATCCAATCATTTCCTTTTTTTTTTTTTAGTAGAGGGACTGTATGCTATTTTATAAGTGGTTGTATTTTAATCAGCCTAGACTTAAAAATATTAACCAAATTACTCCTGATCTTTATATTATTAATTCAAGAAATTTTTAATAATTAAAGGAGTTTTTCTCAAAAGAATTATACAGAACAAAATATATATTCAGAAATACTTAGAGGAAGACTCATAAAATTAAAATACACTTAAAAATACTGTTGCAGTTTTGACTTTCTAATCCTGAAACAGAAATAAGCCATTTATCAGTAAGTGCATTTTTTCATGGAGAAAATATTTATTAGTTTTCAAATGATCACATAATACAAATATTACAATTAGTCATTCTAGAAAAATTAGCTTATATTAATATTCATAAACACTGAAAAAATATAGGTCTGCATATTGTGACATTAAAAATCTGGAAGAAAATGCATCAAAATAAAAATTTAAATAAACAAGTCAGTTCACATTAATATACAAAAGGTTTCACTTTTAAGTAGCTTGAAGTGGCATGAAGTAAATAGAAATGCACTTACATTTCTTTTGCACACTTTAAGGAACAGAGCTAAAATATAATTAAAGCATGAGATTAAAAGATTAAATCACTTTTCATCTTCAAAGCTGAAACAAAAAGCTAATAATCTCACAGGCCATAAAATGGTTTTTACTGTGGTTCAAAAATTCAACTAACTTAATTTGAAGCGAATTTCACTTTTGGTTCCGAGTTCATTCTAAAATGCTGGATAGTTGTTTTTTAGTTTTATGTGTTTGAACTGTCTTGTTAACATTTAACAAAAACAGGTGAAGAATAAAAAGCTGTAATCATTTATGGAAATTCAAAGCTCTCTAGGGAACTTTTAGTTCAAATTGAGCTTTTACACTTACTTTTAAGCAGTATATTTATGAAAATTTACCTACAATTAATGAGGAATAAACAGTTCCCATACTTAGCCAAGAAAGACTAATGGTCAGGTTATACTTGAGCCAATCTGCCTTTTAAAACCTTTGAAATTCCTAAAATATTGTAATTGTTTCCACATTAGTAATTCTAGAATTTCTCTTCATAAAATTTATGGCCAAAATAAAATAAACTGGCAGCATCATATTACTTTAAATTTTTTCTTTAATGGCTTTTATCTGACCAGTTAATAGATACCAAAGAAACAGAAATATTTTAATAACTGATCTCCTAATTGACAGTTTAGTTAACTATTCTGTAGTACTTATTCACACCTATAGCATATTCTAACACTACAAGTTGCCTTTGCTCTAAACTACTGCTTTGTGACAGTATCATTCACACTTTAGTATTCCTTCAGTGCAGAACAATACCTCAAGTTTAATAGGCATTTATTACTTTGTAAGACAGACCAAGGTACTTTGATCTCAAAGATGTCTTTTCTACTTCTATACTACAGTCTTTGTTGATTTGACAAATATAATTAAGGAATAAGGCTCAAGACCAGCAAAAGATGAGCTAAAAGAGTATATACTAATATTAAAAGTAATGCCGGAATAATTGAGAAGTTCACTCTTTATTTACTAGTTCCTTTCAGCATCAGGTAACAAAAAAAAAACATTTCATCAGTTTTTTATTATTATTATTTCATATACTACTTTAAAAAGTTTGCCTACTTTAAGGTAGTTTTTAGTTCCACAAATCTTTTAAGTGAAATAGATACAGAGATCTGCTTTTTTTAAAAAAAGGAGTCTCTCAAGTTTCCTCTATTTCAATCTTCTGACTAGAAAGGAATATTTCATGGCCATGTAAAACTCCAATCTGAAAAGATTATTTCATTACTTGAGCCTTTTCATTTTCAGACCAAGAATAAACCAGAGTAAATCTTAAAAGTTTATAAATAACAAGATCAGGTTGCTCGCTCATCCTTGTGTCTTCTATACATATTGCATGGATCCATTCACCACTGCCTTCCAAACTGCAGGTGCTGGCATGTGTGACAGATATCATCCATGAAGGCTCTGCTAGAAGAATTCCTTTTGCTGAAGAAGTATGATGTTTTACCAGTTGAAAGAAATCTGGGCAATTAGAGAACAAATAAACCGGTCTCCCATTATCAAGATACCTGGAGTCACAGAAGGAATCCACCAAGGAAAAGTGAAAACTTGCCAAAGGTACCAAGTTCACATTCTGCCCATTGTAGATGATAAGAACTTCCTAGAATCAAATCCTACCCATGGCATCAAAGAAACTAAAAGAAAACCATCTTAATGCCATGGGGAAAATCTAGCAAAAGGCTTTCACCACAAATAACATTATTCCTAGAAACTAGAAAACTATTTTTGAGTATAATAAACATAACATTCAGGGATAATACACCCTGAAATTTATACTCCTTCATATTTATATTGTAAAAGAATGAAGCCTAGATTTGAAAGTAAAACCATAACAGTACTACCATTGCATCTTTTAAAAGATCTAATATGAAGGCCTAACATTTAAGGTAGGGAAAGACCAAAAAGTTCTCACTAACAGGGCAAGATAACATCTGGACATCTGACTGTATAAATTAAGAGATTTCAGATGTTCAGTTCACTCAAAGATGAAATATAGAAACCTTTAAATTACTAGAATATAAAAGAGCACTTGGAAGTATTCCATGAAGGCCAAAATGGGTAAATATTACCTTTTTAAAATTCCTGTGGACTACACAGGCATTCACCAAATCATGTGCTCCAAATCATCCACTACTTTAATTATCTGGAGAGAAAATTAAGTAGACTCTAAGTTCCTTTTCTGAATGGGTACTAGTTAGCACTCAGAAAAACAGATGGTGGCCCCACCTGGTTCTTAAATGAACCCAAGGAGTTTACCAATAGGATAAAATGGGCAATGGAAGGACACTCCGATCTATAAATAAACCCAAGTAAATAATGGAAAGCACCCACTTGTTTATTATCCTTTCCCACTCTCTCCAGAAGCTGGATATTCTGTCTCCAAGGGTTCAGTGGAGAAAGTGGACCCCTGACGTCAAAAGCTCTCCGTGGTCTTGGCTGTATCTGTGGTTCTAGGATCACTCCTTGCACCTCTGGTAGGAGAGAAGCACTGAAATAGAGAGCTGAATATAGATTTAAGAAAAAATTCTTAATAAGAAATTACATTCTCTGGTCATTTGAGTTTGTAATGGCTTATCCTCAGGACAAAAAGGAGCTATCTTTGGATGTACTTTAGCACCTTCTTAATTTGAATTTTAGAAGTCTGTCACCACATATTATTAATTCCTCAGTAACTATTACAAAGGGACCTGTATTGGTCTAAGCCATAACACACTCTGTGACAAACCACTCAACTTTGAGTGGAAGATTGAAGTAAAAAATAATAAATTATGACTGGAAAGATCACAGTTGTCTTAAAGGGACAGGGAAAAGGCATTCAATCTCAGAAATATCAAAGGAGTGCCAGTTAATTCTTCTGTCAAAGAGAAGAAGATGGACTGAAAAGTGGAAACAGAATAATCAAGCACATTTAACAGGAATACCACTAAACTTTAGGAATGTCTGAGAAGCTGAACTTGTTACTGGCTTTCAAGTCTTCGGCAATTAAGGAATTAATCACACTACAGGCCAAATAGCAATACCATGCTAAACCTGCATTTTATCAGAACTATGACAACTGTCACTGAAAAAGGTTTATTCTTCAAGCATTCATCTTTACAACCAGGAGGGCAGAATAGTGGACATAGGTAATACAGATTCAAAATCTTTTTTAAATGCATGATCATTTTGTTTTGGGTCAAGATGGACCAGGAATAATAAATAATGGCTACAATGTAGAAATTAAAGCAGTAAGATATACCCAAATAACAGATGATGGTAAAGATACTGGAAAATAGTTAGCTTATTATAAGAATAAGGTAAACGGAGAGAAGGAAGTTCAAAGCACATAGCATCTGGTCAAGGAAAAGCTGAAGGAGAATGAGATAGGCAGATGCATATTTAAAGTTACAGGGACTACAGGATAAATGTTAATAGTGTTGCCTCTGGACAACAGATCAATCATACCTTGTGGCACAGAGTGATACATCCCTATTAAATTTCAGATCTTATTCTAAATATAAGTGCTGCATATCCCTACTCTATGGAATATAGTCAGTCACAGTGTCCTATTTCTGGGGCATGTTATATTTTGAGATAAATTAAGAAAAAAATGATACCAAGTAACCTCCCTCTCACACCAAGTGGTTATCACAAGGTTTCCTTACCTGTTAGTGGACCGAGGACTGTGCTCTCTTGTTCTCTATCAATCAACCAAGAAACGTTACAGTCTCAGCACTAAGAAGGCAGCGACCAACCAAGTTAGTGTTCTAATGCCTTCACCTCCTCCTGGCTCTGGCAGCCAGTTTGGAAATATACCCAAAGCTGAAAAGGAATGGTTATTCCATTACCTAACAACATTTAGACTAGACTTTTTAAATGCCCACAGATGAAAAGAACGAGCTAACCCGTCTGCTTAGGAACATATCCAACTCTATACAAGTGAGAAATGAAAACAGTTTAGCCTAAGAAAAGAGCCTGTGAATTTAACCATCAAATCTGTAATTTCCAAAAATTAAGAGACATGAAAAAAGAAATCTGAAAGAAGTCAAGGAGTGAAATTGCATCTAGGTAAGAGGTATCAAATAAATAACTAGGGAAGTACTTCATGAGCCTAAGTGGCAGCTATTTTTTTCATTTAAGGTTTCCAATCAGATTATTTTAAGTCCTAAAGTCTTTTAGTCTTGAGGAGACTGTATTTTTAGACCAGTAGGTTCAAAAAAGTATTTTACAGTATTATCACATTGAGGAGGTAGATGAAAGATGACGAAAGAAGTGAAGTTTAAATTGGAAAAAAGATTTGAATACTGAGTATCTCAAGAAATGTACTCTAATTAGATAGTTTCAAGAATCAAAAAACCCAAACAGATTAACAAAGTACTCTACAACTGGAGTTCTTAAGGGTAGCTCTTTAACAGATGAGAAAGGCTTAAAATTAGTACCTTCAAGCTATCTATATTATATACATCTTCATTGTTCCTAAATGGTACAAAAGTACAATAGTACTCTAAAAAATACTAAGCAATCTTCCCCTAGACTTTTCTAGTTGATTTTCTTGACCAACCATCCCTTTTCATGTATATTTTTATACAAAGCATAAAATATAAGACTTCCAAATTAATGAAATCAAATGTAAACAACTACATTAATTAAGACAGTTAAAAACCTGTTCAGAAATTATAAACAAGATATGAGTTTTCCAAATTGCCCAATTTTCTTCCAATTCTCAAAGACTTATCAGTAATAACATATAACTGAGTGAAAACAGGGAAAAGGGGAAAGATCCATTTTGGAACAGGAAATACACTTGGTAATTTCTGTTTCATAAGTTTACAAGCCCACCTCACTTTGAAAACGAAAAACAACTCCCAAGAAATCTTATCTTACTCAGATTAATATTAGGGTAAGTTTATAACTTCTCTTTCTGCGGGAGCTTTAAGTTAAATACCTCCAAACCATTGATTTATTTATCATACCCCACAGAATGTATGTTAAAAACACACCCACCTTAAATTAACACACACACACACACACACACACACACACACACACCCTTAGATTAGGGTACTGACAAGTTAAACAAGAGTTGGCTAGAGAAATGAACCCACTTACAGATTTCTCCCAAGTCAGATTAACTTTTTTATTTTGCCAGAAGTATCAAAACTTTAACATGCTCATACTTGGAAATGAATACACATAGATTTCTCTAAATAAGAATTATTTTAAAATCATTGAGAAGTGGTATCTTGTTTCAAGAATTGATAATTCATGAAGACTATGGACTTAATATTGTATCATTTATACAGAAAATCTACAGACGCCTTTAAAACAAGGTCATTATTTAAACAAGGGTAGCTTTTGTGAGAATATCGGTGGTGGAAGTTCACAGGATAATACAGTAGGACTTTATCTAATTCTACTTTAATATGCAGCATTTTTCTGTGTGATATTTTAAGATGAAAAATAAGTGTTCACTGTAAGACTAACATTTCAACCACTGGAATAAATTTTAAACCAAAGCTAACAAAATCAGCAATGTTGAGATGTCACCTCGAATAGCTGTTATAGGTCTACTAATCTGCCAGTACACAAATAAAATCATTTTAACATTTTCTACACTTAAATTTTTAAAGATTCTTAAGGCCAGTTATATTCAAATCAGAAATAAAGCTAAGTATTTCATATATAAATAACACTGATAATTTCCTGAGATATATTTCAAAACTAGATTTGTCCTTAATAAAAGACCATTAAATGAGTATAGACAGGCATGGTGGCGCATGCTTGTAATCCTAAATACTTGGGAGACTGAGACAGGAGGATTACAGGTTCAAAGCCAACCTCAGCAAGTAGTAAGAGACTGTTTCAAAATAAAATAGGGGTGAGGGTGTAGCTTGGAGGTAGAATGCCCCTGGTTCAAAATGCCTACTACCAAAAATAATAATAATAATAAATTAAATGAGTACACATGGCTTATGGTTTTGAGCATTTCTAGTATAAAAGAAAAAGAGAAGGCTACCCCAAATTATTTTTAAGCAATGAAATAAAATATAATATGATTCTACAAAGACCATGATTTCTATACACTTAGGCTATAATTGAGCTAAAGTTAAACATGCTGTTTATAAAGGTATAGATTATTCATAAAACAGACATACTAAATGAGTTGGAAGCATAACATCTTTTTCTTACTTATCTTTTATCACTCACCCTTACTGAATCTAAGGCATTTCTATAAAGAAAAAAAATTTCTCACAAATTCCTCTAAGTGTCCAAAACTGCCCCAGTAAGATTGGCAGTAAGAAGAAACAGAAAGAATGTCATTAACAAAAGCAGAGTCTTTTTTACCTCTAGCTCCTAGAAAGTGCTTGATATACAAGTAGTCCATTCAATAAGTGTTTTTCAAATGGATATACTCCACCAATCAAGAAACAAGAATATAGCCAGGAGTGCACACTCCTGTAATCCCAGTTATATGGGAGGCTGAGACCAGGAGGACTGCAGGATCCAGGACAGCCTCAGCAAGTACTGAGACTCTCATCAACCTAGTGAGACCCTGTTTCAAAATAAAAATAAAATAGGGCTGAGGGTGTAGCTGTGGGTTCAATCCCCAGTACCACAAAAAAAAGAATTTTCTAATTCTAAAGGAAACAAATTTTATTGAAAGTATTACTTTCATGGATCAAACCCTTTTGGAAGGTATCACTTCTAGGATTTTTTAGTATGATCAGCAAAAATTTCAAAGGTATCCTGAGATTATACAAATGTTAGCAAAACCATAATAATACATATTACAGATTTTTTCCAGAGACTTAAACCAGATTATTGCCAGAATGCTCAATCTCAAAACCATAAAAACATATCTGCTTAAATTACATCAACTATAAAAAAGGATAAAAAACCTCAGAGTTAAGAAAAGTAAGCACAAAAATGCTTAAATTTGCCCGAGTTCTTTGAATGAAACTGGTCTGCATTTAGACAAAAAAGAAATGCTCAGTGAAAGTAATTTTAAGAATCTCAATTACTCTAAGAAATACTCTTTCAAAATTAGTCTATTTATTACCATTTACCTCTCTAGCATCTTCTTTGTTGCTTGTTTTCCTAGTATGAAATACATAGCTTTGTTCTTATGAAGGTCAGCATAAAGTACATATAACATTATTTTAAAAGAAAAGATTGTCTTTCTACTCTATGCTTTATTCTAGAATCTTGGTTTGTGCTACATTCACAATGACTACACTCAGAAAAAGTGAGCATAAAAGACTATAGCAAGAAATCTATTTATAGATATGAACTAGACTGCTTTTACATTAATTCCTTTAAGGCACTTGTCCATTTATGATAAGAAAAATGATTTATCAGTCAACAACAAAAAATACTAAAGTATTAAATTAAAAAGGTTCTGGTCAAGCAAGAATCATCAATGGATGCTAAAATTAAGGGGTAGTGCTGGGAGTGGTGGCACACATTTGTATTCCCAATACAGGAGGATCACAGATTCAAGGCCAGCCTCAGCAATTTAGGGAGATCCTCAGGAACTTAGTGAGACCTTGTTTCAAATTTTTAAAAATGAAGGGCTGGGGGTATAGCTAAGAGGTAAAATGCCCATGGGTTCAATCCCCAGTACCAAAACAATAGCAACAACAACAACAATAGTAATAACAATAAAATTAAAAGGCAGAAAATGAGAAAGAGTATTTATAGTGTTTCAAAATATTTCTCTCAAGACACTTGATAATTACAAAAGGAAAATTAGTATTTGACAGTCCAGAAACCTAAAGACACCTCTTTAACCAAATTATCAGGATGACAACACCAGAAATGGGACAAATGGACAGCATGTACCTTCTAATATGATGGGCTCGTAAGGGCACATCATTCCCATGGCATTCTTGCCAAAAAAAAAAGAAAAAAAAAATGTATTACCAACTATGAGAAAACAACAAACACAAATTGAGGGCAAACTAACTAGTTAGTAGTTCTTACAAGTGTCAAGGTCATGAAAGTCAAAAAGTCAGCATTAGATTAATGCAGATTAGTCAGCATTTCCTGATTTCTATATTTGTACTATGTTTATATAGAATATAAACATTAGGGAAAACTGGGTAAAATGGTTTATGGGAAGTCTATACTTTTTTTCAGTCTCAAATTATTTCAAAATAAAGTTAAAATTAAATTATAGAATGAAAGGTCTTGAATAAGTTTAAAGTCTTTTATTTCTTATAAATTGAAAAAAAAAAAAAAAAAAGAAGCTGGGCATGGTGGCGCACGCTTGTAATCCCAGCATTCGGGAGGCTGAGACTGGAGGATCCGGGTCCTCGGCCAGCCTCAGCTACCTAGTGAGGCACTCCGCAACTTAGTGAGACTCGGTTTCAAAATAAAGAATAAAAAATAGGGCTGGGGGTATAGCTCGGAGGTAGAATGCCCCTGAGTTCAACCCCTAGTACCGCAAAAAAAAAAAAAAAAAAAAAGAGAACACGGGATCTCAAATAAGTTTCTGTACCAGTGGAATATCCACTAAGAAGTTAAACATAAATCCACATTTTTTTTCCATTCAGATGAAAAGTTTAGTCCAATCTTTCCTTAAAAGCTAATCCTAATGTAAATAGTATAGCATATTTCACACTAACATCAGAAACTTTTTAAATGGCAATAGGCTGCCTCCCTTTGATAAATAGTTCACTATACAGAAAACTTTTATTCAGATATTATGTGAGTGATCAAAAGAGAAAATCTGTCCCACAAATAGAAAAGCTAAATTTTGTTTATGTTAAGTAACAAGTCTGAGGATTAACTCTAGACTACAGTATATATATATATGACAGAACAGATGAGAAAAAGCAAAAGGTCTTTCCAATTTATATTATGAAAATCCTTATTTTGGCATTATTAAAAATGGAAGATTTTCTAATAATTTTTTCTTTACAGATTTCTTTTTTTTTTTTTTTTTTTTTTTTTTTGCGGTACTGGGGGTTGAACTCAGGGGCGTTCTACCTCCGAGCTATACCCCCAAGCCCTATTTTTTTTATTCTTTATTTTGAAACTGAGTCTCACTAAGTTGCGGAGTGCCTCACTAGGTAGCTGAAGCTGGCCGCGAAGCCGGATCCTCTGGTCTCAGCCTCCCGAATGCTGGGATTACAAGTGTGTGCCACCACACCCGGCTTTCTTTACAGATTTCTATAGAAAATAGTGCCACAAATATCCCTTTTTTAAAACTAAAATTCAATAGCCAAAACTCCCAAATAACTCATCTTCCCTTATAAAGTTGGTTAAAAGTAACTATTCATAACTCCTTATTTTAAAATATTTGAGAGCTTAATATATGGTAAGTGATTTATTATATTTGTATATGCTAATTCACTAAATCCCCATAATAACCTTATAATATATTAAATATTATTGTCATCATAATCACAACTTCACTAATAAGGTTTCTAAGGTACAAAATAGTGAAGTAACTCACTTAGGATCATACATCTAGTAAACTAAGAGCAGAAAATTCAAAATCATTTTGATTCCAGGATTCTGAGTTGTAAATAAATAGACACTCTTCCAAATCATATTATTTTGATTAAGAATTAAGTACTTGTTTTTAAACAGTTAGTACATGATAAAAATACAAGAATAGCTGGGCGTGGTGGCGCACACTTGTAATCCCAGTATTCGGGAGGCTGAGACTGGAGGATCTGGGTTCGTGGCCAGCCTCAGCTACCTAGTGAGGCACTCCGCAACTTAGCAAGACCCGGTTTCAAAATAAAAAATAAAAAATAGGGCTGGGGGTGTAGCTTGGAGGTAGAATGCCCCTGAGTTCAATCCCCAGTACCACCACCAAAAAAAAAAGCAAGAATAAATATATTCTGTTTTAAGCAGAATTAAGCTCCCTCAATTTCACTGAAATATAAATGAGTATTTTGCCATTTCTATCAATTTATAAAAGTTTCACAAGGCAAAAAAACTTGGAAATAAAATGTAGGAAAATTTAACAAGTCAAAATCAGCAACATAAATAATCTAGAAAGAGATGTTTCTATGAACCTCAAAAGCCTTTATCTAAAAGTATGTTGAAATAATCAGAAAGTCCTCTCTCCTTTTAAATATCCACAAAAATTATAACTTCTAGTTGAAGTGTATCCAAATACAAAGATTAATCTTTCAAATGTATGAGAATGTTATAAAGAATGTAATGAGTAATATAAGTGTAACTATAGTTTATCATTTCTGTTATAAACATGATTAAAGTAATAATAATCTGGCAATAATAAATTATATTCAGAGCTCAGTTCTGCTACCCAGAAAGTTTTTCGTTTGTTATGAAAGAGATAGTATTCTGCATGAATGCTGTGGTTGACATAAATTTTTAATATATTTTAAGTATTATTGATAGGTAGCTTAAGATATATCTACTTTAGTTATTCTGTATATAAAGATAAGAGCAAAACAGGTTCAGTCCCTTCCTCATCTCAATTTGAGCCTAACAACAACAAAATAAATCAACATAAATGATATCGGTACCCAATATACTGGTTAACAGTGGGGTGCTTTCTTTATCATAGGACATGTTTTTTAAAAGATAGAGGGTATCTACTTACAAATAAATGCTACCTACTCTAATAAAACCTACTCTATTGCAATTATGTAGCAATTGAGCCTGAGATGACAAAAGAAATACATCATAAGTCCGCAGTATTCACCAGGCTCAGAAAGAGAGCCAGCAAACCATCAGAAATTAAAGCCTGTGTTTATCAATTACTTATCAGGTAGTTTATTTCTATGCAATTATGACACTACAAACCAAAAAAAATTTTTTTAATCCTGATGTCTTATTGACTGTTTGCAAGCTGTTTTTCCACTTTCCAAACATTTGGAGAATAAATTTTGATAGTTAACAACCCATGTCTGAAAAGGAAAATATTGCCAAAAGGAAAATGGTCAAAATATATGAAGACAAAAAGAACATCACTACCATCAAACTAACAAAGAAATATAATTTGATATAACAGATATGTGGAGTTTAGTTATTAGCGTTGTATTGGCTATTGATCAGTAAAATATTGTAAAAGCCACAGCAAATTATGCTTTTGGTCCTTGAAAGCGCCAATACCACTAGAACTCACATTCTTTTCCTAGCAAGTTAGAGATCTTCACATGTGGATACACCTCCATTAGTAAATGAGTCTAATGGGGTTAACTCTCTTTCAGGAACCACTACCTCCTCTGTGGGGGGAGCTTTTTTTGTTTTCTTTCCTTGGCTTACAAATAAACTTTTATATTTCTATCCCCATCCCCCCCCCAAAAAAAAGAGGAAATAAGCCTAATGTATCTTCCTTCACACATTTTAAGTAAGTTATCAACTACACATTATTCAGACCTAATACCAGATTATGGTATTTCTAAAATCTCTCCATTTTGTTTCTAAAATTTGAACTCAGATAGTATTTTAAAGACTTTTCCTGTAGTTTTATGATGGTCCATCTTAAAGTCATTCCCCAAAGAGTCAAAAATTCCTTCCATATTTTACCAGCACATGTTTAAAAATGTCTCTGATAGAGCCGGGCATGGTGGCGCACGCTTGTAATCCCAGTATTTGGGAGGATGAGACAGGAGAATCCGAGTTTTCAGCCAGCCTCAGCTACTTAGTGAGGCTCTCTGCAACTTAGTGAGATCCTGTTTCAAAATAAAGAATAAAAAATAGGACTGGAGGTATAGCTCGGAGGTAGAATTCCCATGGGTTCAATCTCCAGTGCCACACACAAAAAAGAAAGAAAGAAAGAAAGAAAGAAAGAAAGAAAGAAAGAAAGAAAGAAAGGTCTCATATAATCATTTTCACCTTTATTAAAATCTTTCAGGCCCAAAAATGTTTCTCTTGAGAATCTGACATACCTTCTTTGTACTTCTGTCATATTCCATTCCTTAAATAAACACACAGAGGAAATGGACAAACAGAAGACCAGAAGTTTCAATTGGCTCCTTTGCTTAGTTAACATAACAAGTTATAACTTTCTAACATAAGGAGAATGTAAAGTTAGTACTGATGGAACTGGAACACAGAACAAAGTCTGATTAGGTTCCATATCTTTGAATGTTTACAATGTTAACTAGTTCTTTCTAACCTATTTATGGATTTCCTTTAGGAATATACCACACATAAGGTCTACTCCTAACAACTGCAAACTATTAACAAAGACAAGACCAGTTAAATGAGCCTGCAAATATGTTAGTGCTGTACTTCTCAAAATATGTTCCTAAATACCTGCCAGATGTCCACTTGGTACACTCTCATATGACAACAATCATACTTTTATTTCTAATATGAAATGTATACTTACAGAAAACAGGGTGGTAAGCAGAAAGGGAACTGTTATGGTGGAATAATAAATGTACAGATGGGCTCCAGCTGAGGCCTGCCATCACTTGATTAATATAAAATGAAACAAATTAATATTTCCCAATATGCACTGCAAGGAATACTACTTCTATAAATCAGTAATAACTGTTTCTGATACAAAAAAAAAAGTTGGCGTCAACAAAATTGTCTCTGCAAAATTTCTCAGTCTTTAATAAAATGTGGATCAACCTCAAAAATATTATATATGTAATAAATCCTGGGCTCTAGAACTTCTTTTCCTTCATTTGAAGAACAAGTATTATAAAAACACTAGTTTTGAAACTTCATACTCAATTTCAAAATACAGTTCAATGAATCTTTGAAACTTAAAATACCAGATACTGACTCATTATCTTATTAAAAACAAACTGATTAATCCCATTCATTCTAAGGAGATAGTTTTCAGTCCCATATGGGACTGAGCATGAAACAGATGGTCTTCAGGGCATTATGCCCATCTAAAACAATCTTTAGAATGAAAAAGCTTGAAAAATTGTCTGATTTGGGTAATGGTTCTATTTTGGAGTCTTATCAAACTGATATATGACACTTATTTCTTCCAAGTACCCTTAAGTGAAAGGGGAGGTATGCTTTGTAAACAACTTTTGTTGTTGTGAATTTAAGAATTTGAAAGCACTTTTCAAATAGATATAGTATAGTCCTAGCAGCATGGGATTTGGCAAAAGAATTCAACCATGATGCTTCCATTATACATTGCAAATTCACTTTTATGCCTCTAGAATAGTGATACTAGAGTAATATGCCACTGTTGGGAGAATTAAGAAAGTAGCCACTTTTTCTATAAAGATTAATTCTCTCATGGAACCACAGGTGAGAAAATGTCACAAAGACACAGAATCACTGGTTTAGGTAGTATATATAAAGTGTCTGAACATGTAGGAAAGCTTTTCACTTTACAGTGCTCAAGAAAGAAACTGCTCTTAATTGGCATGGCATAGACATAAGAACACCACCACAGAGTTACCAGGAACAAATGAACTAGGTGCATTACACACCTTACCTTCTTGAATCCTCGAAACCAGTGCAAGGGTAGCTATGACTCCCACACATCAGGCAAGGAAATTGGGTTTAGAAAGGTTAACCCATTTACAAAGGTTATACAATGAAGAGATAGAAGAAACAAGATTAGGTACCAGATCTGATGACAAGACTAATGCTCATTAAACTCTACCTCATTATACTCTAAATTCACTAATCTGTAACATTGTTCAATCAACTAATTTGAATAGAAAAGCTGTCCTGCACACCATATACAGAATAACAACTGAGGATGATACAACTGAAGATCTTATGATGCTTCTTCAAGATACTAAACAAAACTCTTGAAGATCAAAAGCATGCCTTTTTTTCTTTGTATCCTTAGTGCTTCTGCTAAGTACATTGCATACATTCAACAAATACTTTTGAACTACATACATCACCACAATATCAGGAAAATACAGAAAATACAATATTATTAATAAAAAACAACAACAACAAACCCTCTAGACTCTCAGTTGCTTGACATAGCTTAGGCCTTTTTTTGGGGGGGGGTGGGGGGGTGGGGGACAGTATGTGTACTAGGGATTAAACTAGGGGACATTCTATCTTGGGGCTATAACCCCAGCCGTGTGTTTTAATTTTTATTTATTTTTGAAACAGGGTCTCACTAAGTTTCTGCAAACTTGCCTCTAACCTATGATCCTCCTGTCTCATTTTTCTAAAGTAATTTATATTGCTAAATTTACAGATGCAGGCAATTAGGGCACAGTGCCCCCCGATGGACTGCACTGACTGCTTATCAAGTTACCAGTTATCTCAGATATGCTTTTCTTTCCTTTCCCTTGTGCCCTTTTCACTAGTCTATTCCCTTCCACTTCTCTTGTTTTTCTCCCTTACCCTCTGTTGAACCTCTAACTCAGACGAATGGCACATAGGTCCCATATCCATAACCTCAAATATAGCACAACTTGGTTTTGTTGTTTTTTTTTTTTTTTTTTAGGTTAAGGCATATGCTTGTTAAAAGTTTTTATTTTTACTTATTGGATCAATTTCTAGTAAGCTACTTGGAGATCTTCATGAATCTGAATACAACTAGAAAGATAAATTAAACTCTTAACAAAGAAAAAAATCCCAAAGTGGGTTTTAACTCACTCATTTTATGAAAGGTACTTCAGTTAAAACATTAACTGCCTATGTATATTGGGAAGAATAGCAATTTTAGGTTGTCAATGTATGCCAAGTAAGTACAATGTCTAGAAATAAGAGGTAAAAATCACTAGCGTTCAGCAGCTTTGAGCTATTTCATATTAGCAGAAAGTGAAGCTTACGAAACATGTAAATACGATATACTGTATTACTATTAAATGGTAAAGCAAACTATTGTATCTTTTAAGATAGACTTTTACTGTTAACTATAATTTTAAAATTTCCAACTGCTTCTTTCCATGGCTTCAATGTTTATAAATGAATCAGGAAAAAAAAACCAAAAAAACAATGAAAATAAGAGAAGGAGCACTACTGTAAAAATTTTAACAGAATACCTAACATAACTGACTTCAGTAACAATAAAATAAATTTAACCTTCCAGGCTAATGAGCAAAAAGTCAAGGTAAGTCCTATTTTTCAACTGAGTATTAAAGCATTCACAAATTAGTACTTCCTTGTTCCAATAACAAGCATGTGATATGAATATGCAAAAACAACTCAAAGATCTGAGTCATAAAATGTGCTATTACGATTCAATTAATTAAAGTTCCTGCTTTTAAAAGTACTTTAATGTAATTTGACCACATTATGCTTAAAGAAAATATCCTAAGTATTGACAGCTTATGGTAAAAAAAAAAAAGTACCAAAATCAACAGACAGCTACCAACCTGATTTATTGAATACTTAGGTCATAAAACTGAGTGTCCCTATAGTTACCTATTCTTATGAAACTGGATTCTACTTAACCAAATTTTCCAAATTTAAACTTTATACTTTAACAATAACTTTGGAAAATTTTAACCATTTGGAGTAGAAACTACCTTTAAGATGTACTAAGAAAATATAATTACAATTGAGATTAAAGCAGCTCCAGCCTCAGCTACTTAGTGAAGCCCTCCACAACTTAGTGAGACCCTGTTTCAAAATAAAGAATAAAAATAGGGCTGGGGGTGTAGCTCAGAGGTAAAATGTCCCTACCTAGGTTCAGCCCCCAGTACTCTAAGAAAAGATTAAAGCAGCCAAAGCATGGTGGTACATGCCTATTATTCCAGTACTTAGGTGGTTGAGACAGGAGGATCACAGATTTGAGGCCAGTCTCAGCAACTTACTGAGACAGTGTTTCCCAAAAAAGAGGTGGGGGGTTGGGGGGGGTATGCCTCTGAGGTAGAGCATCAATGAGTTCAAGGTTTGGCTCAGAGGTGGAACACCACTGGATTCAATCCCCAGTACCTTCCCACCCCAACCCAACTCCACACTAAAGGAACTACCACTAGAAACAACAATCACCGCACAACTCTATATAACAGTGGCACTCCAAGGAAATGAAGTCTATGGAGTCAAATCCTTTCATGTTCATAGGCTAAGGACTGCTTTTTATAGTTGTCCACTGTCTTGCTGCTTATCAGTAGACATGGAAAAAAGTCTCTAGAAGATGATTAAGACTGCAAGCTTTGGAATCAAATTGTCTAATGAAATACTCAACAGTTCCATTACTTAGTAGTTATGTGACCAAGTCATCGTAACTTCATGATATTTTATCTATAATAATGTAGTAAGAGAAATCTATTCTCTCCCTCTCATGCAATCCTCAGATTCCCCTATGAATTTATTATTTATCTTATATAAATTTACAACAAAGGAGCTAAACTGTTTGCCAACTGAAATATTACATATCTTCAATAGCCATTAAATAAATGTGTTCCTAAAAGGATTAGGTGTGGTATCATGTTTTTTTCATTAGTATGGGATTTAGGAATACAGGTAAAAAACTAGTAGGTATCTGATTTGTTTGGGGGGGGGGGTGATAAGGGATTGAACCCAGGGGCATTCTGTCTCTGAGCTACACTCCCAGTCCTATTTTATCTTTTTTATTTTGAAATAGTGTCTCACTGAGTTGAGGAGGGCCTTGCTAAGTTGTTGAGGCTGGCTTTGAATCTGGGATCCTCCTGTCTTAGCCTCCCAAGCCCTGAAATTACAGGCACGTGTCACCATGCCCAGCATGGTATCTAATTTTAAATTCTCATTACCATCTCCTCATTCTGGTTCCACCCTTCCTGCCTGGAATCTCAAATTTCGTAAAATTCCTAGTAATAAAACCAATTGTACAATGTACACATCCTACTATATGAAATTTCAGAGAATAACTGGTGAATGTTTGGTGGATTCCCATGGAAGAAAATAACAATGAAGATGAAGAATATCTTGGGAATTAGCCAAATTCCTCATTTCAATATTCTACAATAAAAAGAACATCTACTAAAGAAGAAATGGCACCATGCTTGACTCTTTGAGAGAGAGAGGTGGGTGAACTACAACAGAAAAAGACTGTTAGAAGAGGAAGAGAAAAAAATGATGGTTTATCAGCAACTGAGCAGTGGACAGCATTATGACCACAAGGAGAAATTTTGTCAATTCACATACCCCACCACCTTGCACCCAAGGAAGATACTTCAAGAAACAAAAAGATCAACCAAAAGAGATAATTTACAAAACAGCGTATTTTGAAAAATAAATATACTATGACATGTTTCAATGAGGACCATCTTTAAAAGGCAATTTATATAACATTAAGCATAAAAACTTTTTTTTTTTTTTTTTTGCGGTACTGGGGATTGAACTCAGGGGCACTCTACCTCCGAGCTATACCCCCAGCCCTATTTTTTATTCTTTATTTTGAAACCGAGTCTCACTAAGTTGCGGAGTGCCTCACTAGGTAGCTGAGGCTGGCCGCGAACCCGGATCCTCTGGTCTCAGCCTCCCGAATGCTGGGATTACAAGC